>JAAGKR010012027.1:0-13227 GCA_011419295.1 Clarias macrocephalus
AATCATCTTACATATACATACAGTATACACCACCACCACCACCACCCCCCCCCCCCCCGGTCCCCCAATCATTTATCCATATTAATTTTCTTAACCCTCAACTGCTCAGATGTATAATGTGATAAAAATTTAAGTCTCTCTAGATAAGGGTGTCTGCTAAGTGCTGTAATGTAATGAAATAAACTAAACAATATTTTGTTTAATATATATATACACAAAAGTGTATACGTGAGTATACCCCTCACATTTCAGCAACGACATAGAAATTAAACTTGGATATACTTTAGAGTAGTCCGTGTGCAGCTTGTATAGCTGTATAGATTTACTGTCCTCTAACAATAACTTAACATGCAGACGTTATTGTCTAAAGTGAACAAAGCTGTGTCCAAAGTATCAATATTTTGTGTTTCGCACCATTATTATCTAGCATGACCTTAATCCTCCTGGGCCTGTTCACCAGAGTTGCACATGTTGTTGCTGGGATCCTTTCCACTCCTCCTTAATGATATCACGGGGCTGCTGGATGCTCATAGTGCAATGTTGCTTCTCCACCTTCCGATTTTGGACGTCCCACAGGTGCTCAATAGGGTTCAGGACTGGAGACGTACTCGGCCACTGACAAACACATGAACATGATGCATAGGTCATGTGACTTTGTATGGCCTGACTTTGCGAAGATGGACAACTGTTATCACTTAGGGTGTACTCACTTTTTGACAGTTTTGACAATAATGGCTGTATGTTGAGTTATTTTCAGAGGACAGTGAATCTGTACTGCTATACAAGCTGCACATTGGTGACTGTAAAATATATCCAAGTTTCATTTCTATAGTATAGTATCTTTAGTATAGTGAGAAGATATACTAAAATAGTTGCTAAAATTGGAGGGGTGTACTCACTTATGTAAGTGAGTGTATATACGATATATATCTAATTGATGCTAAAGGTAAAACATGGTAACATAGGGGTTAGCAGTGTGGTCTCACACTTGACCAGGGTCAAGGCTCCAAGTCCCACTTTCAGGTCTATGTGTGTAGAGTTTGTATGTTCTCACCATACTTGGTGGGTTTCTTCCGGGTACTCTGGTTTGCTCCCCCAGTCCAAGGATTTGGCTAACTGGTGTTTCCAAACTGCCCCCAGTGTGAGTTTGTGTGAAAATGTCTTGTTTTCAGTAAGTCTGAGGGCAAGACAAAACCACACATGTTCAAAAATATACGCAGACATGTATAGTATTCATGGGGGCGGCACCGTGGCTTAGGTATTGGCACTGTCGCCTCACACCTCCAGGTTTGTGTGTTCGATTACCATCTCGGTTCTGTGTGTGCCTAGTTTGCATGTTCTCCCTTGTTGCATGCTTGGTGGGCTCCCTACTAAGGTCTAAAGACATAAAGATTAGGTTAATTTGTGTTCTCAGATTGCCCATAGTGTCTCTGTGTGTGTGTGCCCTGCGACGGATTGGCACCCTGTCCAGGGTGTACACCAGGCTGTGCCTTGCTTTGTCCGCAAAGACTCCTGGGATATTCTCCAGGCTCCCGTGACTTTGAACAGGATAAATGCTATAGAAGGTGGATGAATAAACATAGACATGGTCTGAGAGTGTATGTACTCACTTTAATTGAAAGATAAAGCTTGTTCAGTGCACATACTTGCTTCAGCACCATGTTAAGCCCCACCATGCTGACTCCAGCACAGATATTTAATGTTAATACATCTGTCTGTGGGCTGTTAAATGATTTTAAGCTTGATGAAGCCTTTTTTCCCAAAGGAAATGAGAGTATAGAGTTTATACCAACAGATCTGAGGTCTTCATAATTGGTTGGTTTTAAATATTAAAAGCGTTATCGTTGTCTAAGATGCCAGCTCGGCACTCTGTGATATTCGCTCCTCCGCAAACCCCA
This sequence comes from Clarias macrocephalus, assembly GCA_011419295.1. Classification (NCBI taxonomy): domain Eukaryota; kingdom Metazoa; phylum Chordata; class Actinopteri; order Siluriformes; family Clariidae; genus Clarias; species Clarias macrocephalus. Next base: position 1,899 of record JAAGKR010012027.1, read on the forward strand.
TTGTGTCAGGCTGAATTCTTATTTTATAATAATGCTTTATGATTCAAATTTTCAACTGTGACCTTTACAATGTCCTTTGGGATGCCGGGTTTATTAGGAAGAGGTATTTAAGAAACACGGAGTAGATTATCAGAAAAGCATGACGCATCAGTAATGAAATTATGGTGTGCATCACTGAAATCATAAAATATCATTTTAAAGTTTTGTTTTTTTTGATAAATATTACAAAGAGATGACAGATGGGGAGGGAAAGTCTGGTTATATATCGGGCAGTCGCAAGATGAGTAATACGGAGAAAGTCAGTGCGTGATGATGTAAGAAGAGTAAATTTAGGGGCTGGTAGACGAAACATGAGATATTCTAGAGCTGCAAGTCATGAATATATGTACAGAGAGAGAGAGAGAGAGAGAGAGAGAGAGAGAGAGAGAGCTATAATAAGAATGTATATAGGGATTTGGGAAATAACATTTCATTTATTCATTCTGTATAGCGCTTATCCTGTACAGGGTGACAGGAGGCCTGGAGTGTATCCCCGGAGACTGCAGGTGCAATGCAGGGAGGATACAGGGTGCCAATACATTGCACGGCACAAATACTTAAACACTGTGGGCAATTTGGAAACACCAATTATGCTATCCTGTATGTCTTTGAAGTGTTGGAGGAAACCGGAGTACCTGGAGGAAACACACCAAGCACAGGGGAGAACATGCCAACTCCACACACACACACACACACACACACACACACACACACACACACACACACACACACACACACACACACAGACCCGAGGCCGGACACAAAGACAGTGCAAACCATTATGCCACTGTTCCGCCAGTTTGGGGAATACAGTGGTACCTAGACATACAAACACCCTGCCTCAGAAATGTTCACCTCCGGAACGAATTCAAAATTGTACGCCGATGTACTGCTGTGCTGATGTTGTATTTGGATTCGCATAACAAAAATCCACTGTCTAAACACCAATAAGAAAGAATCTAATAAACATTAAGATTTTTACCTTTGACACATGTCCTGGAGATAAAAGGACGCAGAGATGACCTGTTTTTTGTTTGTTTGTTTGTTTGTTTGTTTGTTTGTTTTGTTTTTTTAGAAAAATGTGACTGAGCTTGACTAATTCTCGCTTTTTTAAAACAACGTATTTCAGTGATGAACAAAAGAAATGTCCCTGGAGATCAATAAACATGCCATCTGTGCCTTGTCAATTAGCTGGGATGAACATATCACTCATTTATTTTGATAAGAGGAGAGAGACTTCCGAGGTCTGATGGTTCTCTCGGACGGCGTGATAACGGTCCCGGAAAATAGTTGCTGCTTGTTTGAGGAGTACAGCTCTCTGATGAATACCAAAAAGGAGAGAAAAGCTGCACGAGGGAGCACGCCAACCTGGATTTTATCTACTGTTAAAAGGAAAAATAAATAAATAAAGCATTGATAGAGTGGATCATATGGCCACAAAGAAGGTTGCAGCAAACAATAAATTACCGCGGATAATGGGGACGTCAGTGCCGTTTGCCAAAAACAAATCCGCTGCTTTGCGAAGCATCATTAACTGACAATTGATGAACACTCGATGGTAAATAAGCAGCGGTGAGTGCTGCTACTCATTCCAAGTGTTTGCTCTTTCTCTTCGTGCCTCTGTGAAGAGTTTGTGTGTGGACGATTTTTGTCGCCTTTCAAAGTAACTCCGAGAACATTAGCAGCAAATAAACAATGAGGGGAAAAAAGGGGCTTCAATCATCCAATCTGAGCTCGTAAACAAGTTCTGAAACGCTGTATACATAATAATTATCTCTTTTTTGTAATCCAGACACCAAAAAAAATGCTCTGCCCGTGATCGGCATGGAATAGAAAGTAGGACTGTGGTATCAGAATGCAAAGCATTTGGGGACTTCAGGACAAACAGGCTACTGTAGAGACTAAGGAGAAAACGTCTTGATTTGTAACATATACAGTACATTATTTATTTATTTACTAAAGGTTATTTATTTCCTAGAGGTATTTACACCAGAATGGAGTGTGCGGTCAACTCGCAGCCTCTCCTCACGCTACTCCAATGTTTTGGCAGCGCTTACTCCTGCCTGGTGGATGCGATGTCTCCATAGATGCAACACGGTCTGATCTGGGGTTTCATTCTCTCATTGTATCCACCACTGATGTAGACCCTCTGCAGTCTGATCAGGGGGTTCGGTATCTATGAGATTCACTTCCCCAGCAAGCCCAACGTGTTACCCTGCGTTCACACCGAACGCGGCGAGAGCGTCAAAGACGCCAGAAGTCATTCATTTTCAATGGGAGCCGGCGGCGAGGGGCGGCGAAGAGCGGCGCGGCGCGGTGAGCGCGGCGAGAGCGGCGAGGGCGGCGAAAGCGACTCAACTTTATGGTAATGAGCTATGACGCGGTTGAGCGGCAACCAATTAAAATGGAGGTCCTCCGCTTGAGAGGATTCCGCGGGATGCAGTCCTGTAACTTTTGTTCCCGGCGACATTAGTTCCCAAGCGAAATGGAGGAGAGGCTGATTATTGCGATAGCGGGTCTAGTAAGTGATTCTAATGTTATAATAATAAGAAAAATAATATAATAAAATATATATATATATATATATATATATATATATATATATATATATATATATATATATATATATATATATATTAAATTAGACTAACAATTCACAATGAACAGAAGCCACACCATACGAATGGCTTATAATTTGTTTATTTCTACAGTACAGTTCTTTCTATCAATCAATTTCTTGTTACCTTCCACATTTTGGTCTCCACAACATCAACAAGCTTGATTGCTTTGCGGCCCCCTTTAAATACAAGAAAGGCGTTCGGTCTACGTCAGAGCGGCCAACAGCGATGACAGGCGTCGGCGGCAGGGCGGCGAGAGCGAACTGTGACGCTCTCGCCGCGTTCGGTGTGAACGCAGGGTTAGGAAGTTGGAGTGAGAATGCAGGATCAACCAGGATACAGCACCACCTGGAGCAGACAGAGTCGAGGGCCTTGCTCAAGAGCCCAATTGTGGCAGCATGGTGGAGCTGTGGCTTGAACCCCAAAACTTCTGATTGTGGCTTCAACCCACTGAGCTAGTAATGGAGGTGGATGGTGAACACTTGTTGTATTGTCGACTGCCATAACCTTTCTCATGACCAGTGGAGGGAACATCACACAGAGAGCATGATTTCAGCTTTCCAGCTCGGAAAACAGAACAACTCTGGTTGCCTAGGTAACAAAGAGGCAACCATGGCATGAGTGGCAGCTTAAAGATGGACAAATATCACTTTCAGCAATGTTTGCTTACACATGTTGGTGCGTTCATGGCATTTTCACACAGGTAAGTTAAACTCAAACCACAGAGAAATGTTATGTGGTTACTGCTAGCAGTGTAGGGATACTGCACCACAACCTGCTTCGCTCAACTGCATAGATTCAGAACTAACCAAGGCAATTCTGTTTCACTCGCTTATTTTCTTCATCCTGTACAGGGTCTTGGGAGGTCTGGAGCCTATTTCTGCGGACTTGGGGAACTAGACAGGGTGCACTCTGGATGGGGTGGAAACCCATCGCTGGACACAGGCATATACACGCTCATCCACAAGCTACAGACAGTTTGAAAACACCATGTCGTTGGAACCAAAGGACCCAAATAAACCCACCAAGCACGAGGAGGTCATGCAAACTCGAGGAACCTGGAGGTGCGAGACCACGGTGCTAACCACTGCAACATCGTCCTGCCCAATTCTGTCTCTTTTAGGCAAATCACCTTATGAAATGCCAGAGTGGTGTCCTGACTGAGTCTAGTCATGACATCTCAGGCACACAGAAGCCAAAACAAGACACACATGAAGTGGTGTAACTATAGGAAAAAGAGAAAGCAAGTTTTTACAAGGAACAGAAGCGCACCTGTAACATGCTGTCTTACTGGTCAGGGATGAGGTTCATGCACCACATGCTGCATTGACAGTGTTGGTCATATTATTCTTGTCATGTTTTTCTGTGATAAATTATAGAAAACTTCTTCAGTCTTAAATCTCTTTATTTGTATAGCAAAATATTGATTAGTGAAGTGCTGAAGTAAATATGCGTAAATATCGCCGGACCAAATACATCAGGGAAAAGAAGGAAAGTTTGCGGTGTAACTTTCTAAGTATTGGGATTTGAGGTTAAAAGGCAGCAGCTTAAGTAAACAACTACAAGTCAGTGCCACAGAGCCACCGATGCCATAACTTAGATTTCATAAAGATCATTTTATAAAGAACACAGTGGAGGACAAAGTACACAAATCCTATACTTGAGTAAAAGTAGAGATACCCTAAGTAAACGAATATTTGAGTAATATTATAGGAGTGCATTTATTTAATTTTATTTTCACGTGAGTATAAATACTAAAATAATTACCTTTAAATTTTAAATTTAGCATCACATGTACTGAGCTTTTATTTGCTGACACTAGACATAAATTCATTGTAAAAGAGTCTCTCTCTCTCTCTCTCTCTCTCTCTCTCTCTGTTAACATGCAATGCCCTTGCTGTCTGCAACCATGTCTGCTTCTGATTTTAAACACCTGCTACATGATTAAGAGTTTTACAGAGGGCAGGCAAATCTCACGATTATGCATAATAGTCAACAGGTGATGGTGTTATTCCTGTTTCTACTGTTGGTATGTAGTTCAATGGCATGCAGAAGTGTAGTGAAGTAGAAGGTATAGATATTCGCTCTAGGACATAGTGGAGCGAAGTACAAAGTCTCACCTCATGTGTACCAAGTCGCGGGGAGCCTGGAACCTATCCGAGGATACGAGGTTGTGTAGTACACCCTGGACAGGGTGCCAATCCATCGCAGGGCACAGACACACACACACACTCATTCACACACTACGGGCAATTTGGGAACATTAATTAGCCTAACCTACATGTCTTTGGGAGGAAACCGGAGAACCCAGAGGAAACCCACCAAGCACGGGGAGAACATGCAAACTCCATGCACACAGAGACGGGAATCGAGCCTGGCCGGGGATCGAACCCGGACCCTGGCGGTGCAAGGCGAAAAAAAACAGGAACTAACTAAGTGCTAAGTGCAAGTACAAATACATACAAAAAGCATGTTGATTATAAAAACAATGCTGTAAAATAAGAGGAGTTAAAGACTTTAGGATACTCTGTTATCATGGCGGAAATAGTGACTCAGCTTCATCACACCCTACTGTCTTCGGAAGTGTACACAGGTCGCGCATGCTAACATTAAACAGGAACAGGGCAAAATCAACTCAGTGCTGGAGAAAAAACATCACAAATCAATGTTCCGCTCACATATTAGCAGGGAAACTGTGCTGAAAAGCATCAAGCGAGTCTCCCCTCTAATGAACCGAACTTGTTTCATTTGCGAAACAAGCAGTCGTTATGGGCGAGCGAGGCCACAGGCGCAGATGGCGTCGCCATCTCAGCCTCCACCACAAAGCCGGCCTGTTTACGAGGATGTGAAGCTGGCTGAAGGATCTTGCGCAGCATCTGCCAGAGAGGTCGCACACACAGACTGATTGTTTCATCCATGTCTAATGATTCATTACAGACGTCGCACCTGCTCTCGTACTTTCTTCATCGCCGTTCTCGGTTTCTGGAAGTCGCCCGTCTGGAAGTGCCTCACGCAACCATGTTTTATGACTTAATAACCGAGTGCCTGCTGAAACGGAAACGATCAATAGCAGAAAAAAAAGAATCCATCGGAATAAAAGTACATATCGAGATAAATATAGCAGGAGGAAAGAAGTCGTCAGGGTTCGTTCACTTCTCGGTGCTGATGCTCGCAATAAGCAATGTGCCTGTTATTGATTTTATAGTAGCACTACATCAACAGAACGTGGGTTGTGATCTTATATGCGTTTCTCCATTTTGCCTGAGCACTTCATCAGTTCTATTGGCAGGAAAAACTTTGGGAAAAAAAATAATAAAATAAATAGGTGTTAAAGTCATCAACATGAAATTGCTAAAACAGCTGTCTGAAACTTCATTTCTTCCTTTTATTCCCACAGTTGTGTCCTAACATCTGCACCCTGGGGCGTTCACACTAATTTACACTTCCAGACGATGAGCTTAACACCAGACATGTGACCTTCACTGCTTAAAGCTCTGAACTGATTTTTTCCCATCGTTTGGCTCTTTGGCTCTTTTAGCACACAATTTAACTCTGAATCTAAATTTGTGAATTAGTCAAATGTAAAAATCTATTTTAAAAAAAATTAGAAAATCATGCTGGTCAAACAGAAAAAAATTAAGTAGACAAAAAATTTTAGAAAATTCATCAACAACCCTTTAGTGTGATGAAATACACTCACTATTAGCACTCTCAGGTTGATTATTTTCCCACAACGGCACATCCTGCTTTGTAACACATTATTAACTGAAGAGCAACACATTGTATGTTTGATCCATTTATAGTTAAATATGAAATCAATAAGATGAAGAAAACTCTAGCATGCAAGGGTAAACTTTCTCAACCATGAAGATGTTGGAAAAGTTGTGCTGACTTCTGATTGTTACCAACTGCTGACACTTGAAGACGCCTTCCATAATCATGAAACCACCTAGACGTTGGGCCCTCCTTGTGACACAGGGGCAGTTCTGGCCCCTGAGGGTGTGACTCCACAGGGCCTCTGCCGTCTGCTGTTGTGTCTTTTACATATGATTATTAGGCAAAGGCCCTTATCTAGAGCAACTTACATTTTATCTCTCTCTCTCGTTTTTTTTTTACGTCTGAGGAATTGAGGGTTAAGGGCCTTGCTCAAGGGCAGCGTGATGGTGCTGGGATTTGACCCCAGGACCTTCTGACGTGTAGCCCAATGCCTTAACCACTGAACCAGCCCCCTGTGCCACCCCTCTTAGGCACCAGGACAGAATGGCAGCAGATCCTTTGGTGCTGTGGTTTGGTCGTTTGGTGACCAATCGTCACTTGGGAGAAGCAGCGACTCCTTTAAACTTATAGGGGAGGAGACGGTTGACATTTGTGCCACAGGTTACAACTTTAAAATGAATTATTTCACTATGAAAAGCTTCTCTTATTGACTAGTCAATCCTTTCGTAGTCCTAGACGTTCAACACTTTCTTGCACACAATACACACACGTCCATTAGTTTTGATGTTCACATATAGACTTTTTTTTTTTATAATTTGTGGGAATTAAAGTATAAATCCTGCATTGTTGTTTGGACAGGAAAGTCGGGATGCGCCTTTACTAAACACATCAGCACATAGAATGTTCTCTGTCCAAATATCCTAGCAAAGAGATAAGCGCTACCCTTTAGACTTCTAGTTATTGAATATGCAGACATAGTGTATAGACAGGCTGTTGTGTTCTTTTTGATTTTTTTTTCTAGATTTAGTGTAGATGTAGATTTTCTTTTTGTTCTTTACTTCAGCTCCGTCCTTTGTTCAACCTCTCTGCATCAGATTTGTCTATGTATCATACTGTCGTTAGCGGTTATCTGTCTTTGTATTGTACCACACTTCCTGATTGTACTGTATATGAAATCACTTGTGTGTATATGTTACACTGCTTAGACGAGTCTTTTGTGGCTTCTCTGACTCCCAAGACATGATGATCAATATTGTGGAAAGTTTATTTTACTTCTTTGTCTTTTATTATTATTATTATTATTATTATTATTATTATTATTATTATTATTATTATTATTATTAGTAGTAGTAGTAGTAGTAGTCATAGTAATATATGCTAAATACAAGTCAGGGTTAATGAGCTGTTAATATATAAATAATAATAATAATAATAATAATAATAATAATAATAATAATAATAATAATAATAATAATAAAAACAGTGTGTTAGAACAAGCACATGAACACAAACCTGTGACTCTGCTGCGATTGAAAATTGCCCCAAACCTTCACACCTCTGTAGGTAAACATGCTGTACGTTTTAAAAGCACCGCTTCGTCTTACCGTTAAACTCGGCGTTCTTTCAGCTGTGTGATGCTTTCAGGAAACAGTCCAGCTCAATAGAGAGAGCACAGATGAGAGAATTCATTTCTCCAGTTAGAGACCCGGCATGCGCATAGAAATGCGTACTGACAGCCGACGACACAGCTGAGAAAGCAGGCTTCTATTTATTTATTATTTTATTTTATTTTTAACAGTGTTGAAGTCAGTGCAAGTCTGAACGTAGCGTAATGCATTTTACTTTGTGAGCACTGGGGCGGTTAGAGAAGATCACACTCTGCCTATGAAATACCTGTCAGAGAAAAAATGCACTCTTATAATAGACCGCGTGCTCTCACAATATCTTCTGATGGTTGTACAAGTCAATATAAGCTACTTTCATATGTGTGTAAACATCTGATTGTATGACTGGCAAGGGAACACCTACGGTATCGGGGGACATGTCATGTGATTGACCTTTTAAAAAAATGAATAGTGTCCACCTTTCTAAATACACAGACAATGAATCAGTGTGACTTGGCCAATCCATTTCAGGCCGTTAAAGGAAAACTGTGATGAAGCCGCCGTTGTTTTTATACCTCAATTGACATTTTCCCGTAAAAACACAACCTGCACTGTTTTACTGCTTACATTAATGCAACCACTTTGGAAATCAGCCGACTGTGCAACACACCTTCGAAAGGGCAAACGACTGTATGCGAACAGTTTGACTGCAAAATGAGATAAAGACCATTGACCATTAACCTGTCACTCAGGCAGATTATTGTCTGTAGCATGACATATCTATACCCATCCACCTGTCTAGGAGCCTCTGTAGTCCAACTAGGCACTGTGGAGGCCAATGGTGAGCCTGGTGTTCATTCCCCTTTGTACAACTGTGGTAGGACCATCGGTCAACATTCACATGCACATTCACACACTACGGGCAATTTGGAAACACCAATTAGTCTAACCTGCATGTTTTTGGACTGCGGGAGGAAACCAGAGAACCCAGAGGAAATCCAACCGAGCACAGGGATTCCACATTGGGATTTCTGAGCTCTCTTGTAACTTGATCAGCCATAATATTAAACTGCAAAGCATTATGCCCAGTATTGCGTATGTTCCCCGGGGCAGCTCTCACCTCTTGGCGCATGTCTCTATAGGGGCTGTACTATGGCTTCTGGCACCAGGACATTAGCTGTGGGTGCTGTGGATTGCAGAGTATAGCCTTTGTTCCATGGGTACTCATCAATTGAGATCTGGGAAGTTTGGAGAACGGTTCAACAGCCTTGAATGCTTTGCCTACTAACCCCCATATGCATCAGGCTATGTGGCACTGGATGTTCTGGTGCCTTACTATCGTGTCCAGCGTTGTATTTTTTCCACCTCATTGGATTTTCTGAGGGACACACTGGTCTTTAAACCACACAGGCATAGATAAGCCTTGGGTGCCCATGATCCTGTCACTAGTTTACTGGATAAACGCATCAGTGTTATCTAATGCACCTGGTGGTGGTGTTAGTGGTGTGGCTGATCTGAGTGGTTTGTCACTGTATGCCCTTGTTTGATGCCCAATCAGACTTTCTTTGGCACATAAGTGTAAACATATACTACTGTATACATTTGCTATGAAATATGGCATCAAAGACTGAAGGGAAACTAACACTGGTAGAGAAGGGCGCTGATTTTGTAAACTGAACATTTTTGGATTGCTTTTAAATGTTTTTCATGATCTTTAACCAATTTTGTCATTTTAATTATTTTAAAATGATTGAAAATGTAAAATTATTTTAAGTTGCTCCCAGTGACTCACTACAAAAACACATGTGTTTAGTATATTTTTAATTAAAACTTAGCCAACATTTTACTGCTACAAAAATGCATGTTTACATCACCACAAACATAACTGGAGGCTGATGGCTTTGATTATGGAACAATGTGGTGTCAAGTTCATGTGTGTAAATAATTCCTCGTTCTCCCAGAGCCCCTCTTTTACAATCTGAGTCCTGACATCAAAGAAGAGAAGCTCCACAGATGTGATGTGCATGTAAGCTACATGTGACAAATAACTGAAACATCATCAATTTTGCTGTAGTTAGACAAATTCTGCTCGTAACATTTCCTTTTGTTAGGGTTTTAGGCATGTACTTAATTACAAAGTTACCATTAATGTCACTTTAGGTTCTGGGCACATTTAGCTTTGTTTACACTCTTCAACATGGTGGCCAGTTGATGCATGAAAATGATTCCTCACGCTCCCAAAACCTCTTCTCGATGTCTCTCACACTCTGAGGCCTGGAACATGGCCGCGCTCCATAGATGTGATGTGCTGGTGATTCAGTACATTCAGGTGGTCATGTGACTTCATTTTATCTCCACATGACGTTGCTGAGTCTCGACCTGAGCGACTGAAGCGACCCCAGATCATAACACTGTCTCCAGAGGCTTGTACAGTGGACGCTATGCATGATGGGAGCATCGCTTCACGCGCTTCCCTTCTTACACTGACACGCCCATCACTCCGGAACAGACTCAGTCTGGACTCATCAGGTCACATGACCTTTGTCCATCACACCACAATACAATCGTTATGCTCCATAGCAAACTGGAGCCTTTTTGTCTGAGTCTCACTTTTTTTTTTCTTTTCTTCTTATAGTCAGTGAGTTTTCATCACATTGGTTCTGTATAGAAATTCTGTTAATGGTTTTCACAGTTTTTTTTCTTTTTTTATGCGTCGTGTTTACGTGATCTTCATTCATGATTATTTCTGATCACAGTTCTTCCACGAAGCTGAAGGTTCGGCACTACCTTTCCATGTTTTGATAATTTGTTGTGAAGAGTTGATAATATGTTGAAGGGTTCTTAACCAAGTTCCAGTAATTTCAAATCCCCCTTTTTTTTTTTTTTTTTTTTGCTTTTTGTGACTCAACGAACAAACACAAAACTGCAGAAATGGAGCTATTGACATGTGCTGAAAGTGTACACACACACACACACACACACACACACACACACACACACACACACACACACACACACACACACACACAAAGGCAGGATAGGCCATACCTACACATGACAACGTTAGCTGCTGGTCCACGTCCGCACACCAGAGACAAATTACACGCAAGATAATCAACATTCCGTTTACTGCTTTCTAGTGTAGGGTTATGTGTATGAAGAATGAAATGCATGAAAAATATACGAAGTTTTGTTCTGTGAACATCTAAATCTGTGCCAGGATATGTAGAATAAGTAAATAAATAAATAAACTAATAAATAAATAAATGAAAATAGCGGCGTGAGTCAGTATCCGTCTGGTTTATTATGCAGGAATATATAATGTGTTTGGACTCGGAGGAGACGGCGGAT
>JAAGKR010012028.1:0-17579 GCA_011419295.1 Clarias macrocephalus
TAATTGGTTCTCTGTCGATGAATAGTTCTGGTTCATGATGCAGGGGCCGCAGAAGTAAATGTCTTTTGAACATACTCATGTTTTTCCCCCTGTAACATGTACAGACAACCATCAACATAGAGACTATACAGTATATTTGAGCCAATAGTATTTACATTGCTATTTATTTTTATCATGAATATTGTGACAGGACTATACTGTACGAGTAATGCACACGCACTGAGACTGTCTTCACTTTGGATGGAGTTTTCCACAAGCTCAGTTTTCAACGACCAAAACAGTGTTTGCGTGTGGTCGAAAGGCGAAAACCGCAGAGAAAAATCTCTGTTTTTAAAAATGCCCGGCTACGTGTGGACATGGCCTGAGTGTGGAAGATGATTACCCACAATACCACAGAGGGAGAAAAACCATTGGCTTATTTGTGATCATGTGACTCTCGGCCTATTAATTTACCAAAGGGTTCTCTCATCACAATTTTTCTTACTATGGTTGTGAAATGTAAGCCTATCCAACAAGAATTTTTTTTTTAATGTAATCACAGAATGTTGCTTAATTATGTAGGATAGGGTAAACAACATCACAAATCCCTTGTAATAATTATAAATTATACCTGGTCCGTTTGCTATTTATGTATTATATTATATTATATTATATTATATTATATTATATTATATTATATTATATTGTGAAATTTATATACTAGTATATAATATATAGTGCTTCAGAGGAAGCATGTGTTGTATTACAGTCTGGTATGCACTGTGTCGGACCGTAAAGCACTGCAGAGGGTGGTGAAAACTGCCCAACGCATTGTACGAGCTTCACTACCAAAGACTGAGGAGAGGAGAACATGTCTCAGAAGAGGACATGATATCACAAAGGACTTCTCTCACTCTACTCATAGGCTCTTTGCCCTCCTGCCTTCTGGGAGACACTACAGAAGCCTCCGGACAAAAACAAGCAGGTTCAGGAATAGCTTTTTCCCCACAGCTGTTTCCTTGTTGAACTCTGCCTCCACCCGAGCACATACACATTGACATTACCTTACCTTGCACTACCTAACTGCTCATTACTGAACATAAACTGAACATTTAGGACTGCAGCATTCACAACTGCTGCACATATTGTATAAAAATTACCACATTGTACACATGTATATAACCCTCTCTACTGTAATAGCATAACCATGGTATACAATATGTTTCCTCATCTACAACCATTGTACCCGTTGTACATAACCATCCTCTTTATATATATATATATATATATATATATTCAAATGCATATCATTTTTATCATGTCACATATCTTTCTTCATTGCACTCAGTGTATATAACCTTTTTGTATTGCACTCTTTATACAGTACATAACTCTTCCACTGTATATACAGTTTACATGCAAATTATCATCATATACATTACCTTTTTATAGCAAATTATATATTACCATATATTACCGTATATATTACCTTATATTACCTTCCTGACTGTTTAATGTTTACATGTGCAAAATTCTTTATTGTGGTATGCAATACATTCTTATTGTACCACCTATAATCATTGCTCATTTGCACCATTGCATTAATCTACCTCAATATATACTATTTATATATGCAAATTATTCTGCACTGTGTAAAAGTCACTTCTGGTTGAATGCTAACTGTATTTCGTTGCCTTGTACCTACATGTGCAGTGACCATAAAGTTGAATCTAATCTAATCTAATATGTTAGCCCTCCCCTCCTGGTTGGTAGATGTTGCTGATGTGGGAGTGCCCTAACAAAAAGCGTGGGAATTTGGTGCAACTAAACCAGGAAGACAACTGGGGGTGGGGGGTGGGGGGGGGGGGGGGTTGGGGGGGCTGGGGCAGTCAAAATGTCTCTTTGTTGGCATTTCAACCATATACTGTAAAGTATAATGTATGGATAGTGCTACCATAAATTAATCCCTTCTACAACTGCTTGCTACTAAATGCTAAATCTCTAATAATCTGCAAAGTGAACAATAAAATCCAGAAAATATAATGTAAAATTGTAATACAAAAGCTTCTCTGCTGAAGTGGTTTCCAGCAAACAGATCGTGTATGAATTAAAATGGCAATGAAACATGGACAAAGGGGAAAAATCAATAAACACGATTGGGGCATCTAAAACATTTGCAATGTGGTAAGGGTAAATGTATGTGTAAAATACTATATTTTGCCCTAAGTGACCAAAAAAGAAATAAAGAAATCCTGAAAATTAAAAGATACCTTTTTGCTTGCTGTGTACTGAACACATTAAAAGTATAACAGTTCTAGTGAATGCCATTTATGCAAACTTCATAACAGTAAAAATAAACATTTACTTCCAGTCACGATAATACTTGTTACTAAGAAAATCAAAAATAGAAGTTGACATGCATACAAACAGATGAGTGACTAGACACTCCAAAATTAGGGTGTCAGAATTTGTAGGACTGTTAAGACAAGACAAATTTAGCACATGCATGTGTTGTTGCCTTAGCCTGGATCTCCTTAAAGTAATTTAAGAATGTCACAGTGAAGGACAAGAGTAAGAAAAGGACTCATGACCATAGAAAGAGGTTAAAAGAGAGCCTTAAAAAAAAACAATTATTTTATAGCTAAATCCTTTTAGCAAAAAATCATGAAAAAGTGATTACCTAACACACCTTGACATATTGTTGCTTTATTTTTTATTGAATAAATGTATTCATCTATTTCTCACAATTAACTATCCAATTTTATTTATATAGCTTTTTTGATATTACAATTTTTGTTATTCTCACAAAGGCAGCTTTAAAGAATAAAAAAAAATTATGGAAATAAGTTCAAAAAGTGTGAGAAAATATGTATAAATTCTACTTATCAGTTTGTTCCTGATGAGCAAGCTATTGGCAACAGTGGAATAAACTCACTGAGATGACAATAAGAAGAAATATTGAGAGGAACTCAACAACAAACCCATACTCATTTGAGTGATATCGGATAGCAAGGATTGATTTGCAGTCATACTGGACTGTATGTTAGGAGGCTGTCACTACTTTCAGCTTTAATTCAAGGGGTTTGAAACCTTTTTTTAACCATTTAGGAATTACAACCAGTTTTATACAACATCCATTTTGATGACATAAATGATGGAACAAATGGCTGACATGCCAGGCCTATTATCTGTTTCGGACTTGCTCAGCTGTTGGGTTTTTTGTATTTCTCAGACCATTGCACAGTCTGACCTTGGGGAGAATGTGCTCGGAACAACCACCCCTGGGAAGATTGGTAACTGTCTTGAATGCTTACGTGTGAACAATCCTCCTCACTGTAGAACGATGAACTTCAAATTTTTTGGAAATGGTTTAATCCTAAAACGATAGTTTATGACTTTCCTCTTATCCCCTTATTGTGTTAACACACTCCTGAACGCATCAGACCAGCAAACTAGTAAAATGTCTGCTTTTATAGAGGTCTGCACACCTGCTGATGATTAATTAATCAAGGGCCAATGATTAGCAGCACCTGGTTGCAATTTGCTCTGTTACTGTACATCCTGTAAAAGCAGTAAGGGGTATTGCCACATTTTTTTAAATAAATTTTGTTTAAAAACATTTTTGTAAATTTTGTATTTTTAAATAATAAAGCAAATAGTTACTTCAACCACACAGGAGGCTGTGAAGAGTTTAAAATGCAAAGATTATATGGGAACAGTAACATTTTACCATCTCAAATGCATGAAAAAAATTAATGATGATGCAACATTATTATACTATTCATTAAAATAATATTTTTATATTTAATTTTTAAGTTAGTGTGGTAATACATGAATTAGTACTCAAGATTGCAATCTTCATTCCAGATCATCCCAATGAGGCTGAGGTCAGGGCTCTTCATGCCTTTATAGTCCTTGTCACGTTGGAATAGAAAAAGGCCTCAAACTATTGCCACAAAATTGGAAGCATACCATCGTCCAAGATGTCTTGGTATGCTGAAGTATTAAGATTACCCTTTAAGATTACTGCGGATAAGGGGCCTAATTGAAACACCTCTCCAATAATTAGCAGGTTTGGCCATATATACTTACACATTGCCCCCTATTTTAATTCTGTGTTTTTGCATAGGAAAAAACTTTTCTGATCATAGCAGGCCCTAAGACAAATACACCCTCAAACAAACAACAAAATAGAGCTTTTTTTTATCAACTTGAAATTCCAACCTGACAATCTGAAGTCGCCTTCTCAACTACAGGTTCAGAGTTTATGAACTGATGTCAAATTTATTTGCCTTTTTTTTTTTTTTTTAACCTTTAAATGAGTTATACTGTACGGAAGCGCAATGCATTCACAAAAGAAAAAAATTCACAGGAATTACCTCATAATTATGGGATATTAAGTCATAATTATGACTTAGTATCTCATTATTATGACGTACTAACTCGTAATTATGAGATCCTGATCTCAAAATTATGAGATCCTTATCCTTATCTTAGCAGAAGGAAGGACCTACAATAATGCTCCAACACAATACTCCAATGCGTAGTGTGGGGGTCATTCTCCAGCAGGGTTGATAGCTTCGCTAGAATTCTCCCACCACCAGCACTGGGGACTTCCCAGGACAGAGTGTACCACACTCAGAGGACAGCTCTTGTGAAGTTGCTCTTCTGTCTGCAATCGAGATGCTTCTGCCCCAGCATACCATCCTAAGAACATGACTAATGCCACCACTATGTCAAAGAATGTTTTTAGGAAGGCCTCATTCACTCCAAATCCCCTCAGTCACCTGAGCACGACCCTTCCTGAAACAAAGTAGTGTTGTCTGACTAGTCCAGTCTACTGGCTCCCACATTAAGGCTAACTACTACCAGTCATGGAGGACCAAAAGCTAGCACATGTATACTCCGAACCATGTGACGGCACATTTTCAAACTGCTCATTCACGCATCATCGTGAGCGGCGTACCGCACTCAGAGGACAGCTCTATCTGCTCCCTCTGCTTGCTTGAGCTCACAGATACCCATAATTGGCTGTAGAGCCGTGATTGATGTGAGAGCGCTAAGTGCTTCACACTGGGACTTTGGCAACTGGTGCAGTGATAAAGTGCCTCCCCTATCATCAGAAGATCACTAGTTCGACTCCCAGGTGATGCTGAAGTACCTTGGTCTAGTGATTACAAAGTCTAATCTACATGACATTGAAAGTTTAAATGTTATTCTCAAAATAAAAGTTATAATAATAAAATCATTGTCTTACATGAGATTTAGCCTAATTTGGTCAAATCTTGCTGAAACTTATTTGTCCTTGTCATTCCCTCTACACTGCTTTAAAAGTGATAAAAATAATTTAACAATAACAAAAATATTAAAATTTTTATGCAAGTATAAAACTCATTACCTATGCAAATCTCAGCCAGTCAGGGTAATGAAAACAGGGGTGAACGAACCATGGAATTAGATGTGTAATAGGGTCAAATGGATAAAAGAATGTATTTCTCAGCCTCAGTCGATATTGTACCATATCCCTAATAGAGTATTTAATAAGGTTGTAGGGATTTTCTTCTTACTCATTCGATTGCCGGCCAGGTTCAATTCCCGTCTCTGTTTGCATGTTCTCCCTGTGGTAGGTGGGTTTCCTCTGGGTATTCCGGTTTCCTCCCACAGTCCAAAGACATGTAGGTTAGGTAAACTGGTGTTCCCAAATTGCCCGTAGTGTGTGAACGAGTGTGTGAGTTTATGTGTGTGTGCCCTGCGAAGGATTGGCACCCTGTCTAGGGTGTACATCGCCTCATGCCCCAAGTCTCCTAGTATAGACTCCAGGCTCCCAGTGACCCTGAATACAGGATTAAGCAGTAGAGACAATGAGTGAGTGAGTGAATTCCTGTTGTGTTTTACTTTTTTTATTATTATTTTTTGTTGTTGTTTTATTACTATTATTGTAGTTGTTATTATTGCTAGTCTTAATCTTTTTTTATTATTATGTGTAATTGATTCACCTGAAGGCTTAGCACTGTCACTTTTCACCAGGTTTGATTCCCGCCTCAGGTCTGTATGCATGGAGTTTGCATGTTCTCCCAGTGCTCCCGGAATGTTTTCTCCCACAGCCCAAGGACATGCAGAATTGGTGCTCCCAAATTGCCCTTAACGTGAATGAGCGAGTCACACACAACGCTTAATTGCTCATTCACACAAACTACAGGCAAGTCAATCGCAGGGCACACACACAGGACGGATTGACCCCTTGTCCAGGGTGTACTCCGCCTTGTGCCCTAAGTCTCCTGGGATAGGCTCCAGCCCCCGCGACTCTGTATACAGGATAAAGTAGTATAGAATATGAGAGAGTGAGTGATTCACCTGATATATCGCATCCACCATTATTTATCTGAATCTAGTTTTTGTATTTGAGTTCCCTATTTTGCTGTGTAAATAAAATAAAATTAATATATTAAGTAATTAATAAAATCACATTGTTGCTAACAAAAAACTATCATGACGGTATCTTCTTTTCCCAACGTCTCAAAACGTATTCTTCACTATGTTGTATGACCGCCACCTTCTGGTCTTGATCTTCCTTATCTTGCTTTCAGTTTGAATATAATAATAAATTACAACAATGATTTTCTAGCCTCTATCTCCATTGTTTAAAATTTCGCAGTGTCCTCCACATTTCCAAATTCATTTAGCGGTGCCAAACCCGCTTCTCATGTCGAACGTGCCGATGTGGAAAATTACGTCAGTACAACGGTCAAATTACTACGTATACGTCAGGTCGGACGCAGCACAAGAAGTGAGGGTAATTCCGGTTATTTTCAGTGAGTCGGTTCATTTGGATCAGTTATCACAAAAGAATCGGCTCCCAGACGGCTTGTCTTCCTAAACCGGGAAAAGAATCTTAGTGCGCGCTTTTCGTTAGCAGCACTGGTACTGCAGCTCTGCCCAACTAATTAACTTATTCCTACTTTCATCCCGGGATGGATTGTTAATATTAGAGCGTAGGAAATAAAACGTGTAAGAAACGGATGGTCACTGTTTAAAACGAAGCGTTCAACATGCGTTCAACACCCTTAGACTTTATATGAGAGTCGACTCACTAGAGAACGACACATCACTCATTTCCAGGCAAAAACGCAAATTTTGTAATCTGTGTGAAACAGCATGAGGTTTAATTCTTAAGTATAGCTCGTGTTCGGCACAAGGGCCCTTGTTACCTTATTGAAATCTTCCTAAAAATATTAGTAGTAACATCTTTAGCTTGGAAAACGGATGCAGTCCGTTCGTACTCGTTGCGATACATCCGAGTTAAGGAAGTGAATCCATTAGAAATGCTGGCCCAGCTACAGTGCTGCGGAGAGACCGCGTTCAGGAATGACAGCTGTGTGTTTGTTCGCGGCGCTGACATTAGCTCTGAAATTAGAATGTGGTATATCGGAGAAATGGAACACTGTGGCAGTAACCAGCACTCAGCTGAGGACTGACGGGGGGGATCTAAATGAAGTCACTGCGTCTGCACTGAGGAGCAGCAGTGAGGACGGGGTATGTTCGGCACGTGAGGGAACTGTGGTGGAAATACGTCATGATAAAATATTTGTTAAAAACAAATAAATAAATGAATGAATGTCTAACTTGTTTCCCGACTGCGTGGCGTGCTGTTACATGACTTCACTGACTACATGTAGACTTTACGTAGTTAAACAATCTCTGCACTGCGTGATATATAAACTCGAGGATTATGTTGTTTTTTTCGGGGTGATGGACTTTAACTTGTGGCCCAGGTTTGTTCATTATTACGCTGCCAAGCCTTCAATGTTTCTCTGTTTTAATAGTGTGACAAGGTGATGACGCTGCCGGCCGACCAGCGCTGTGACTTTGTGTTGAACACCACAGACTGTTACGCCGAGGGTGGCTTCATTAATTACCCCTGGATCACTTTTTGCTTGTTTCCTCCTAAACTCTTGCCCCTTGCTATTTTTTTCTATGTAAGTACTTCCAATGTTCGATAACAAGCCTTGCACACATGATTTTAAGACTCCTACAGTTGAGTATGTGTGTTTGGACAAACACAACACTTTCTTATACATAGTCCTGAAATGGTTACAATAATTAGCTCATTAAATAATGCTCTAATGATTTCCCCATTCTGTTTGGTTCCTCATTCCAGGTTCTCTGGCTGTTGATTTTGTTCCTGATTCTTGGACTGATTGCATCAGAGTTGTTAGTTTTGTTCTCAACTTTTAGCAAATTTTTTGATGAGCATTAGAAGGGTGATCATTACTTTAAGGTTGTTTAAAAAGGTGTGTGAGCAGTAAAAGGAGGGTTGACATTTCCATTTAAATCTCAACCTGACTCCCTACTGTACGCATATATGATCGAGGCTACTGTTTTTGTACACATCACATTTGCTCATTTTGGGTTCAATATATGTTATCGTTAATATTAAATATAGAATCATTTGTTTGGGTAATATGTCCAAGCATTCATTGCAAAATAGGTGGTCTTTTCTCAGATCTCAAAAAGTCCGAGAACTTGGGCAAAGTTCAGCAGATAAGGACTGGTCATGGGTTTGATCCCATGTGTTAGCTGCAATACCATGATCACACCAGTAGGGCTTTATATTTAAATAATCTATCTATCTATCTATAAAGCCCTACTGGTGTGATCATGGAAAATGAACAAATGTGATGTGTGCAAAAACAGTAGCCCCGATCAGACTTATCTGAACATAGATGATTATCATTTGAGTTCAGTCATAGCCTATATGTTGCTGGACCTGTATAACACCATGCAGCCTTTTATAACCTAGGGCCAGTTCATCTACCAGAGCCCTGTTTGGTGTTGCAGTAGCTCAAGTAGAAAGGGGAACTTGTGGTTTGTGAATTCCAATAACACAAATGTGCACTTTCATTGAAGAAACTTGCACTTACAGACAAAATGCAAAGAAAATTACAGATTTTTCGTTGAAGAGTACTATTGGTGATTAAAACCAGTCAACAGTTTCATATGTTTCTGGTTCAGTTATTAATCCAGAAAATGTGTTAAGCTTTGTATGAGTGCTTAGAATGCAAGGAAAATAACTATTTATTGAATAATATGATTGGTTATTTGTAAAATATTATTTATGTGCATTATATTTATTTATTTATTTTGTAGTTTTTGCCCCAACCTCTCTGCTATCTCCTCCACTTTGAGGCTGACACATAATGTGGCTGTATCCTTTATCATGTTGTACTACATTCTTTTCTGCTTTCACAAAGAGGTTAATGAAAAAGTAGATAGAGAAAACAATATAATTCAATTATGGAGAATAGGCGACTTGATAATTTTCTGTAGGATGGTAAGAGGGTACATTTGCTTTGCTTTTACTCTTACAGAATGTTTTATAGTGGGAAAACAGGAAATTACATTGCTGTTCTTATCAGAGCGTAAATGGATTTTAGCGGTCTAACTTGTATTAAAACTTATGTTAATTATTTGGCTGAAGTCAGTTAAAACAATTTTAATGCCTATATTGCGTCCTTTTCCATAATATTGTTGATATGCAGGGAGTAACATTTTTAGCTCTTGGTAACGGGGCTCCAGATGTGTTCAGTGCCATGGCTGCTTTTTCCCGTCCACAGACAGCTGGACTGGCCATAGGAGCTTTGTTTGGTAAATCTTTAATTTGCACTGTATTCTTTTGAGCTCAACTTGTTCCTCAAATACAAACGTTACCCTCAGCCAAAAAGTGTCATTTAACATATACTTTTTGGCTGAAGGTAATGTTTGTATTAAACTTACTGTATATTTCTCTCTGAAAGGGGCAGGCATCTTTGTAACTACAGTTGTTGCTGGGAGTGTTGCACTGGTGAAGCCTTTCACTGTGGCCTCTCGCCCTTTCCTGCGTGACGTCATCTTTTATATGGCTGCTGTCTTTTGGACTTTCAACATTCTTTACAATGGGCAGATTAAACTTAAAGAAGCCATTGGTTTGTCTTTCTGATTTTTTTTTCACATTTCCTCAAAGTATGTTCTGATGGTAACATTTAATTATTACATTGACTTGTGGTACAATTTGCATCCCTTTGTCCGTTTCTGCAGGATATCTGGCACTGTACTTGCTATATGTTGTAACTGTGGTGGTGAGTGCGTATATTTATAACCGCCAGTCACGCTCCATCCAGGAGCCGCTAACAAACTCTACAGAGTTTAACCAAGGTGAGGAGATCTTTCCCTGCTTTATAAATTTATAATTTTAATTTCTCAATAGTATATAATATATTGGCAAGTACATGGACAGCTGACCATCAAACTTGGGTCTTCCCCAAACCACTGCCAAAAATTTGGAAACACACAACTGTCGAGAACATTTCCCAACCAGCCCTTGATAGCTCCCAAAAGGTTTGACCAATATTCTCCATTTAAACTTGACACAAGGAAGGAGATCTAGCACTCCATTTTATTATATGTTGTGTGGGGATGTGTGCAAAACTGAGCATACATTGGGGACAGGGAATCAGAGGTCATTTTTTGCTTTTTTGGGTTTCCTCTGGGTATTTTGGTTTCCTTCCAGTACATAGATTTGGGCTTCTTCCACTACTTCCTTCCACTACACCAGTTCAAAAACATGCAAATTAGACTAATTGGCGTTTCCAATTTGGATGTAGCATGTGAAGCAGCATGTGAGTGTGTGTGTATGTGTGTGCCCTACAAAGGATTGGCACCTCATCCTCATAGCACAAAAACGGTGCATTTTTTACGATCATTCCATTGCACTCAGGAGACCCAGCCAAACGTTCTGATGAAAGTTTCATATGGGTATGTGTCAAATTCAAGGTGAGTGGCCTCCTAGTTCCAAAAAAAAAGAATTTTGAGAAAACTGTCAGTTGGATTCCTCCACCCGTATGATCCACATTAATTGGCAAGATTTTTTGGAAAAAGAAAAACTGTAACAATTGTAGGAGTGTCCTACATAGATCTTGGTATATAGTTAGATACAACAATAGAGGGAGAGTTTGGACTCTCCCTCTTAATTTTAGAATTTGTGAATGTATTGCACCTGCTCGGCATCATCCTTTACTTGAGTAATACTGCACTGGTATAATTTACCAGTGTAAAAGATTTTACAAACATGAACACCTTGTGTGATATCACTGCACATCTTCTAATCGTTCCCCTCTAAGAAGTACCAAGCCAAAGATTTTATATGAAATGAACTTTCCTGACAACTGGATTCAACACTATGTATTTTCTTTACCATTATTGTTTTATAAACATACCCATGAATTTTCAATCGAAAAAATATAATATGACATCAGTTCCCAACAGCCTTTGTGGCTGAAAGAGAATAAATCTCTGCAACTTTATTCCAAATTTTTGTGCAAAGCCTCATCAAAAAAGTGGAGGTTATCATAGAAGCAAACTCTAATGGTGTGATGATATGAATGTGATGTATTAAAAGCAAGCTGGACAAAGGCAATCAATGTCAAGGATTTTTGTGCTCTCACTCAGCATGAATACTTTTCAGCACATATGAAGACTGTGGCTCTGTTTGCAAATAAAATTGCATAATTAATCACAGTTAGAAAGCATTACATGGTACCTGATGGCTTCCTGGATGCTTGACCACATGCAAAATGCAGAAGGTTATGACTGTGTGTGGGTGTGTGTGTTTCAGAGGAGGAGTATGAGCCTTTGATATTCACTGAGTATTCAACGAGTAGCATTTTCCTGAGGGCTATTAACCCCATAGATTCAAGGACCTGGAGGAGGATACACTGGGGTTGGAAAGTGCTCAAGATCATTCAGGTAAAAAAAAAAAAACATTCACTTAACTTTGGTTAGAAAATCTTGTGAATGTTGCTATGGTGTTCAGTTGTCCAGTTCCTGTAGAACCTTCCACAAGATGTTTGGTCTTTTCAGGTTTGCTGTTTTGGTTAATGTCAGTTGGTACTATTTTAAAGCCATAATCCAAGTGTTAAAAGTGGTCTTCATCTCTCTAGCTGCCATTTGAAGTGGTGCTGCTGCTGACCGTTCCAGTTGTGGATGCTGATAAGAAGGAACGTAATTGGAAACGACCTCTTAACTGCCTGCACCTTTTTACTTCACCACTGGTGTGTGTGCTTACCTTCAGCTCAGGGATATGTAAGTAACATAGGACCAAACACAAGTGACACTTAGTTCTGTGGATTTTTACCTACCAGAGTGAAGTGTGATGTACTTAATTAATTTTTTTTTTTTTTTTTAGTTTAGCATTTTTAGTCATGCCTTCCTTATTGACTGCATTGAACACTAAGTAATTTAATGAGGTATAATGTTAATGCTTAGCTATGCTCTTTTAAAAACACCATATGTAAATGTATTTGAATTTGAACGTGTTATACATAGAATTGAATATTCTATGTATTGATAAATATTTACCCCTCTGTGTGTATGTTGCAGATGGTCTGTACCTCATTGAGGGAGAGTTTCCTGTGTGGATGCTCACAGGCCTTGTTGGTGCCTTTCTCTCAGGCATAGTCTACTGTACTACTAATAATGAGCATCGTCCTCTTTACCACTTTGTAAGAATGAATTCCATGATTGTCTTTTTCTAGTCCAACAAGTATAGAGAAAATACACATAAAATACAATACAGTTAGTATATAATACTTATCAATTTAATATGTCTAAGAAAAGTATTTTTACATAATTCACAAAGTTGCAAAGCTTTAATCAAGAGTCACTCTGACGATCCTGTTGTAATTTACAGTCAGCATTGTGTCGGGAGTCTTCTTTCCAATGTTGAGGCCCAAATTAACTCACGAAAGCACAGCTGGGAGTCAATTATATTATTAAAAATTAAGAGAAAGGGATGCTGCAGCATAACAATTAAAAAAAATCTTTTTTGCAAGTTGGGTGAAAATAATATTTTGGCTTATTTGTATGTCATGGTCTTTGTTTGTGCAGCTCTTTGCATTACTGGGATTTATAGTAAGTGCTTTGTGGATCAACACAGTGGCTTCAGAAGTTGTGAATATATTGCACCTGCTGGGCATCATCCTTCGTTTGAGTAATACTGTACTGGGACTCACACTTCTTGCATGGGGAAACAGCATTGGAGGTACACAAATAATGGTACCTCACAAGAATCTCCCAACCATATAGAGTTTTATTTCTGTTTGCTTTTAAATGTGCCGCAAATTTTTCTCTATTAATTCCGCTAAGTTTTTTTTATTTTAACACTGGATATCAAAAAGATAGCTTTAATAATAAATTAACAGAAATCGAGTTGTGGCAGCACGGTGGTGTAGTGGTTAGCACTATCACCTTGCACCTCCAGGGTCCAGGTTCGATTCCTGTCTCTGTGTGCATGGAGTTTGCATGTTCTCCCCGTGCTTGGTGGGTTTCCTCCGGGTACTCCGGTTTCCTCCCACAGTCCAAAGACATGAAGGTTAGGCTAATTGGCATTTCCAAATTTGCCGTAGTGTATGAATGAGTGTGTGTGTATGTGTGTGTGCCCTGCGATGGATTGGCACCCTGTCCAGGGTGTACCCCGTCTTGTGCCCTAAGTTTACTTGTTTCTTTCAACAGATTGCTTTGCTGACATCACTATAGCACGGCAAGGCTACCCCCGAATGGCAATTTCTGCCTGCTTTGGAGGCATCATTTTCAGTATCCTTTTAATAAAGAGTACTTTTACAGCTGTCACTATTATTATTTTCAATAGAGACTTAAGCACAATAGAAATGTTTGTTGGTTGGAGTAGACCTTAGCATTCGTCTACCTCAGATATGCTGTTTGGAGTTGGTCTTGGCTGTCTGTTGCAGATGTTTAAATTTCATAATTTCGTCATGGTACGTCTGATTCACTATATTTTCCACTTTTTATTGTATGTCTATTGAGAACTGTTATCATGTGATTGTCTTAAATCTTTTAATTCTCACAAACTTTTTTGTACGCAATGTTCTGTATCTACTTTTAAAAAAATGGCCTAGTACATTAAAGGTCATTAAAGGTTAGCAGCAAAAATACATATTTTACAATGCATTTGGTTAAGCCAGAAACGTCTCATTGGCAAGGACATTATTAGTTTGTATAACATCACATCAGTAGCAAAGGAAATTTCTACAGTTACCCACAAGGGCTTTTTCCCCTATGATGATGGGGCTCAATGTGTTCTTGACCTTCTGGGATCCTTTGGGTGAAAGCAGACAAATAAGGTTCCTAAAATGTTTAAAGTTGGTAACAGAATTAAAAAAAGAGTTAATGTAAGTTTTGTTAAATTGTTTTATTTCTGTTGACTAATTTTATATTAATTTGCACAGTAACAGTGCACAGGCCTTATGCTAAATATAATAAAGGGTTTAATATAACATCTCACCACAAAGGAAGTTTTGCAATAACATAACAAAACACAATGCATTAGCCCAACAAATACATTTAGAAAAAGCAAGAGTATGGGCAACTGCAACAAAACATGAAACCAACCCATATTGAAAGAAACCACAATATATATTCCTTTATAACATAAATTCGCTCATCAAAAACCTGTACTGTGAAAATGATCCATCAAGGATGAAAAAAATTTAATACCTTGGTGATTCAGTCCATTCAGGTAGCTGACTGCATTTTTTCTGCCACATGTGCCCAGACCTGACCAGCAGAGGCAACCCCAGATCATAACACTGTCTCCAGAGACTTCTTGCAGTTCCCTTCTTACCCTGACATGCACATCACACGATTATAGTGTCAATCTGGACCCCCTATCAAGTGATTTTCTTATGGCCACACAGCTGATTAGTCACAATCCTGTGACTTCTCACATTTTCACTATTAAACATAGCTGTGATTTCTACCATCTTTGAAGGGAAGTAATCATGATGTCTTTCATCTGCTGCATTAAGTTTTTTTGTCCAGCCACTGCGTCTACAGTCCTCAACATTGCCGGTTTCTTTGTGCTTCTTCAAAACAGCTTGAACAGCACATCTTGAAACCCCAGTCTGCCTTGAAATCGTTGCCTAGGAGAGACCTTGCTAATGTAATTTAGTTTACAAAAAAAATGGGACTGGGGATTTTACAGTTAAGCCACTTAATTTAACAATTCTGGCAGCTCTATTTTGCAATGGAAATTTTGCAATAAGAACAGAGGAATTGGTAGCAGCCCAAATTAGATTAGAATAAATAAAGTGGGGGAAGACTAAACTATACTGTAATAAAGAGTTCAACAATCATTTTTGCTGAATCACTGTTGAATCTATTTATATTATTGATGATACCGGTTGATTTAGGAACAGTGATTTTTTTTTTTACTAAAGTCTGACATTTACAAAGAATTTGTAAGGAGTATGTACAGTCGTGGCCAAAAGTTTTGAGAATTACATAAATATCGGAAATTGGAAAAGTTGCTGCTTAAGTTTTTATAATAGCAATTTGCATATACTCCAGAATGTTATGAAGAGTGATCAGATGAATTGCACAGTCCTTCTTTGCCATGAAAATGAACTTAATCCCGAAAAAAACTTTCCACTGCATTTCATTGCTGTCATTAAAGGACCTGCTGAGATCATTTCAGTAATCGTCTTGTTAACTCAGGTGAGAATGTCGACGAGCACAAGGCTGGAGATCATTATGTCAGGCTGATTGGGTTAGAATGGCAGACTTGACATGTTAAAAGGAGGGTGATGCTTGAAATCATCGTTCTTTCATTGTTAGCCATGGCGACCTGCAAAGAAACGCGTTGCATACAAATGGCTTCACAGGCAAGGATATTGTGGCTACTAAGATTGCATCTAAATCAACAATTTATAGGATCATCAAGAACTTCAAGGAAAGAGGTTCAATTCTTGTTAAGAAGGCTTCAGGGCGTCCAAGAAAGTCCAGCAAACGCCATCTGCACGCACAGTGAGGCGAAGACTTTTGGAAGATGACCTGGTGTCAAGAAGGTCAGCAAAGACGCCACTTCTCTCCAAAAAAACATCAGGGACAGATTGATCTTCTGCAAAAAGTATGCCAACAGTAAAGCATCCTGAGACCATTCATGTGTGGGGCTGCTTCTCATCCAAGGGACTGGGCTCACTCATAATTTTGCCCAAAAACACAGCCATGAATAAAGAATGGTACCAAAACACCCTCCAACAGCAACTTCTCCCAACAATCCAACAACAGTTTGGTGAAGAACGACGCATTTTCCAGCACGATGGAGCACCGTGCCATAAGGCAAAAGTGATAACCAAGTGGTTCGGGAACCAAAACATTGAAATTTTGGGTCCATGGCCTGGAAACTCCCCAGATCTTAATCCCATTGAGAACTTGTGGTCAATCCTCAAGAGGCGGGGGGACAAATAAAAACCCACTAATTCTGACAAACTCCAAGAAGTGTTTATGAAAGAATGGGTTGCTATCAGTCAGGATTTGGCCCAGAAGTTGATTGAGAGCAACCCAGTCGAATTGCAGAGGTCCTGAAAAAGAAGCACCAACACTGCAAATACTGACTCTTTGCATAAATGTCATGTAATTGTCGATAAAAGCCTTTGAAATGTATAAAGTGCTTGTAATTATATTTCAGTACATCACAGAAAAAACTGCAACAAAGATCTAAAAGCAGTTTAGCAGCAAACTTTGTGAAAACTAAAATTTGTGTCATTCTCAAAACTTTTGGCTACAACTGTATAGCAATACATTTCAACTGCATAACTCCCATAATTACATACTTACATTTTTAAACTTTAAGTAATAGTTAGGCATTCCCCTTTACGTGCACGTGCACTCTTTGCCCGGGTTGTGGTGGCGCCCATGCTTGGGCCCGTCATCGTTGCTTGCAACTATATTTTTCACTAAATTCAAATTCAAATTTTATTTGTCACATGCACAGTCATACACAGTACGATATGCAGTGAAATGCTTAGGCGACTGCCTGTGACCTTAGAATAAAGAAATGAATATAACAGAGAAAGTAGAAATAGATTTAACTAAGAATAAGATAATAAAATATATGTACAGTAAAAATATACAATTTCCAATAAGAAAAATAAAGAAAATAAAAAAATGTACGAAAAATATAAGAAAATATAAGAGAATAAGAAAATAAGAAAAACCTGGGTGCAAATGTAGAAAAATATGTATACAATATAAGGAATATAAGAGAGCCTAGGTGTACCTAGGTGTGCAGTATAGAGAATATGGGATATAAATAGAGATGTCCAGGGGGTGTGCAAGTATGCTGTAAAGTAAAGTGTTTTGTACTTAAAGTGACTTGTGCTTTTTTATAGAATAAGTAGTAATGTAGTGTGCAATGGTTGTCCCAAGAGTCCAGAGCGAGTGCAAGATACATGAGTGTGGATGTGTAAAGTGCGTCAGTCAGTGCATTTGGTGCGCTGGTTGAGAGACCGTATTGCCTGCGGGTAGAAGCTCCTCTTCAGTCTCTCTGTATTGGCCTTCAGGGAGCGGAATCGCTTTCCTGACCTCAACAGAGAGAACAGTCCATTGCTGGGGGGGCTGAGGTCCTTCACGATCTTCCTGGCCTTAGTCCAGCACCGCGTGTAGTAGATCGAGTGCAGGTCAGGGAGCTCGGTGTGGATGATGCGCTCAGCTGATCGCACCAATCTCTGTAGAGCTCGTCTGTCCTGCATGGTGCTGTTCCCGAACCA
>JAAGKR010012029.1:0-17574 GCA_011419295.1 Clarias macrocephalus
GGTAATCTACAGGCGAGGCCACGCCCACACGCTATTCACACTGAGAACAGTCAGGGTAATCTACAGGCGAGGCCACGCCCACACGCTATTCACACGGAGAACAGTCAGGGTAATCTACAGGCGAGGCCACGCCCACACGCTATTCACACGGAGAACAGTACGGGTAATCTACAGGCGAGGCCACGCCTCCCGGACACTGGCTTGAACACACAGAGTTTCCACACAGATTCAGTGAGTTTTCTGCGCGTTTGGAAGATGGCACGCGCTACACAGCCGAGGAAGCTCTTCAGAATGTTCTGGACAGTGGGAGGAGTTTACCTTTTCCTCAGAAGAAGATTACGATGAACTGGAGCATTTTGAAGAGAGAATAGATCCAGCAGAGCTGTTATGACAATGGGTAAGTTATTAAGTCTTTCTCTTATTCTGATAATATAAAGATAATATTATATTCCTCACTTCGGCCAGCTTGTGTGAAACTTTGTCTTTCAATGTCACTTGTTTGGGCTGTGACTGCACACAACCAGCACATGGGGGGCGTTGACCATCAGCTGTTACAGTACTACACCACACAGTCACTTGTATGTTTATCATGCTAACATGCTGCTTTATGTAGCTTAGCACAAACATGTTAGTTCAGGTGGCTAAGCTAATGTCTTATGGAGTTTACAGATGTTTGTAAATGTTCTAATGTATTTCACCTCGTTTTGGATTGCTTTAGATTATGGTTGCTAATATATATTTGGCTCAGTTTCGGTTAGCTTATGACACTGCTATCGGTAATGTTATTTAGCACAAGCATGTTGGCTACAGTTGGCTAAAATAATGCCTTATGCAGCTAAGAGATGTTTATGAATATTTTCTGTGGTGTAAATCTTCACACTATCTTTAGTTTATCAGATATTTACAGTATCTGCTCAGGTGTAAATGTTTAGAATGTGTTAAATGTGTATGTAAAACATGCTGGTGTATGGCATCATGCTAATGTCTCGGGTGTAAATGTTTGAGATGCACTACATCGTCTGTGGCCCATCAACAGATATTTGTCCAGCCTGTTGCCCATCAACACATACAGAGGGGCACAAAAATGTAGATACACTGACAGTTGTTATCTCTGCTCTTTTTAAAACATTATTGAATTATGTCAGCAGTGAGTAGTGTTATGTTTCCTCTAAAGGTATCAGTAGTCGCCCTGTTGTTGATGCTGTCATGTGACCATCAGAGGAGAGGTGTATATTATTCATGTTGAAGTGTTTATACATTGGCAATCAAGAATCATACTGAGTAAGTGTACATATGTGTGTGTGTGTGTGTGTGTGTGTGTGTGTATAATGATGATGATGTACATTAGTTTCTTTTATTGTGTTATCGGCATGTTTTTTTTTCCCCAAATAGTTGTGAAAGTGAAAATGATCAGCCACCTGTCCCCAAAAAAAGCAGAGACAAACAAGCAGGCAAGATGCAGACAAAGTCATGGAAAACGCCGTCTGCTGACTCATATTCTCCCATGAGTCTCTTCAAACTGAAGACAAGTTTGGTGCATGTGGGACTTACAGAGACAACAGGAAGGACTGCCCTCGGAATGCAGATAATTGCTACAAAGACATTTCCATGTCCTGCACCTGCGACTGCGCACAACCAGCACATGGGGGCCGTTGACCATCAGCTGTTACAGTACTACACCACACAGCACAAAACAATGAAGTGGTACAGGAAGATTTTTCTACACTTCTTGGACATTGCTGCCACCAGTGCTTCATTGTGCATAAAGAACTATATGGTAACCTGTCCCATAAAGAGTTTCTGGAACAACTTATCAAAGAGCTTTGTGGTGTCACAGGAAGTAGCACCAAAACGGACAGGTACTGACCATGTACCAGTTCCAGTAGCTGTGCTGACGTCAGACGCCAGAGATGCTGCCACTGCAGGTCGCGGGTTGTGTGTGCATTGCAAAGCAGTTCATGGCAAGCGGCAAAACCACCTGGAGATGCCAGGCATGTAACGTTCCCCTGTGTCTGCAATTAAACAGGAACTGCTTCCAAGAGTGGCACAGGGATGTGACTGTAGACACCATACACCCATTTTATCTTGCACTGGTCCTGTTTGCACCATTTTGCTTTGAATGTCTGTTTTTTTTTTTATCTTGGAGCACTTTTTTACACTGAATGTATTTTTTTCACTTTATTTTGTTCTGTTCCTGTTGCAGTTTTACCCTGAATGTCTGTTTTTACACATTTTATTTATCTTGAACTGTTCCTGAGATTCTTGCAAGTGAATCTTGTTTATCCTAAATGAAATACAAACAAAGTAATATGTTTTTGTCCTCAAATTATTTTCTTATAGCACTTCCCTCTGTCACTTCCCTCTGTCACAGACCTGACTGAAAGGGGTATTTATGCAGCTCATTATTCGGGTCGTTGTCTTCTGTGGTGTGAAGTGGAGCATTATTCATGATCATTCACGCCTCCTCGCATACAGCCTTTCTAAAACAAAAAGTGTCTTGTAAATGTAAATGAACATATTGTTTTCTGTGAATGAGTGATCAGGATGATTATCACATCATTTTGAAGTAAAAACTCTAGACTACAAGATCCAGGTAACCAAAAAAAAGTCTCGTAAACAAATGTTATGAATGTGTTTTGTGAACTTATTTCAGTGATTGTTTTTCAATAATCACGCATAACTGTTATTTTCTCCAAAATACAAACTTGTACATACATGCTGCTCACATATTACTGTAGCCCAGTTTGTGCTGAATACAGTGTAGTTAGCCTTTAGACTTTTATATGTTTATTAGTAACTGAAAAATATACATGTCAGAACTTCTTCAGGGCCCCAAAACACCCTCAGACTCCTAAGGCTTAAGGTAGAGCTGCACGATATGTCCTATGAATTTAACCTTTGTTTTTTTTAGACCAAATTCGATTTTAAAAGATTTTTTTGCTTAAAATATATTTTTTTTAACAGATAGATTTTTTATTTACTTAAGCAAAATGATATAACTAAACATTACCTGCTTATTTGGACTAAAAGTATATATATTAAATCCCTTAAACAATTTTGCAAACCACATGCAACTTACATGCTGAATAAAATCAAACAGGAGCCTGACAGCATTATTTTAACTGTGTATCTGGGCATAATGTCTTTAGTGATATAACACGACACAACATCAGTAATATCTCTCCATCGAGGCTCTTATCATGTGGGACACAGTGTGGAAATGTGCTCACTGTTCTCTCCGGGCTTTACTCGGTGTTTCCGCGCTGCCGCTTGTCTTGTTTATCTCACAGCGGCAAACACGATGCCGATTCAACAGTGTGACTCTGTTTGAGGTGCGCGAGGACATTAGTCGTGCTCAAGTAAATTAGCTTCCTATAGCTGCCACAAACTTCAAACAAATTTCACACCCGGCTTTGGCTTGTTCAATGTGTAAAGTTGCGAACCCGAATAATTTCCCTACGACTGAAGAAACCGCGCCTCTGTTGGACACGAGCTCTTTGGTTTCATCAGCGCGTTGTTGTCGTATTTCCCACGTGTGAGTCACAGAGGGGGCGTGGCCGAACTACAGAAGCTCGCGGTGCCGCACCAAAGTGAAACTCACTCACTCACTCATCATCTATAGCGCTTAATCCTGTATTCAGGGTCACGGGGGCGGAGCCTATCCCAGGAGACTTGGGGCACGAGGCAGGATACACCCTGGACAGAGTGCCAATCCCTTGCAGGGCACACACTCAGGACAGACACACACACACACACACACTCATTCACACACTACGGGCAATTTGGGAAAGCCAATTAACCTAACCTACATGTCTTTGGAATGTGGGAGGAAACCGGAGTACCCGGAGGAAACCCACCAAGCACGGGGAGAACATGCAAACTCCATGCACACAGAGACGGGAATCGAGCCTGGCCGGGGATCGAACCCAGACCCTGGAGGTGCAAGGCGACAGTGCTAACCACTACACCACCGTGCCGCCTCCAAAGTGAAACTGTAAAATCAATTTAAAACTCTCATAAGTGAGCGGTTAATTAGTTCGGACAATCTCGCCTCTTAATTATTCTGCCATTGGTGCAATTACAATTTATCTGATATTTTAATTAAAAATCTCGATACCTTGATTTAAGTAAAAATTTAATTGAGCCTCCGAGTGGCGCAGTGGCACAGTGCTCGCCCTATCATGCGGAGATCGCTAGTTCGAATCCCGGGTGGTGCTGTAACCTCTCGCAGCCGGAGGTCTAGAGAGATCTGATTGGCCGAGCTCTCTCAGAGGGGAGGGATGAGAGGTACTTAGTGCTCCCACATTAATCACGGCTCTACAGCCAGTCAGGGGCGTCTGTGAGCTCGCGCAACGGAGGGAGCGGATAGCGCCGTCCTCCGAGTGTGTGACTCCGCCCCCAACGGTGCGCGAGCGAGCGGTTCGAAAAGATGCGGTCAGCTCGCGTCACGTGGTTTGGAGGGAACATGTGATAGTCTTCGGCCCTCCTGGCTGAGTGGTAGTAGTAGCCATAATGTGGAGCCCCCTAGTGATGTGGAGGAATTGGACACGACTAAATTAGGGAGAAAATCGGTGAAAAATCCAAAAAAAAAATCGTCTTAAAATGTAAATTCGAATTAATTGAAAAAAAAAATCGCCCAGCCCTAACTGCAGGTTATAACCTTGATATAAGACTATTTTAGACTATTTTATGAACTGTTCAATAACTACAAAGTTACAGAATCATATTTTAATACAGCTGCATTCCAACTGCATTTAACTGAATTAGTACTGAATAAATAGTACTGAATAATTAGTACTGAATAAATAGTACTGAATAATTAGTACTGAATAAATAGTACTGAATAATTAGTACTGAATAAATAGTACTGAATAAATAGTACTGAATAATTAGTACTGAATGAATAGTACTTCATTGTACTTCACTGAAGCTGCAGTTATTTTTGTAAGGGTTACCTTTTTTTGACTGGTCATGAATTATAAATATGTCTTTTTTATTTTATATATATAAATAAAATGTGTCTGCAGATTTTTTTTCCCTCAGCACTCACCCTGGACATGAACGTGAATATGTAGCAGGTTCCAATTCACCTCATCAAGATTCATGTTTTACGTAACTTCCATCCCCCGTTGAAAAAGCACAAACAACGTATCGGCCGTCAATCAAGAAAAGAAACCAGCCAGACGAAGGTGGAGAAGAGAAACGTTTCACATGTGCACTTGTCCTTTATCGTGGTTTCCTCCGGCTTCATTTTGACGATTAAAAAGGTTCAAATAAAGCAGCCGAAGAAAGGCACGAAGGCGTAACCAGCAGCTTTCAGCTCGTTTTTACCAGGTTCACAAAGACAAACAAAATAACTGTCCAGCAATTTGTCCAATCCGCCAAGTAACAGACTGGAGACCCCAAAGACAGTCCCGCTTTCGCCATGGTGGAGATGAGCGCGTGCTGGGACAGACTGTAGCTGTGACGTAGTTTCCTGTTTCCGTGTAACTGCGGTAAAGTTCGTTTATTCTGAGATATAACGGATCGTAACCCCGTTAAAAGAGGAGCTGCGCTGGGTGCGGCTCAGGGACCGCGTACAAATTACATGCACGCTTTGAAAACGTAGAAAACTGCACGTACAGTCAGTCATTAAGGGATATTGGCAGAAGACACGTACACATCTCTACTACAGTTGAAGTGTAGGAATAATCTTTTTCTTTTTTTTTTTTTTTTTTTTACAATAATCATCAATTAAACAAGAAATCCATTGGACATTTGGCCATCATTGTGCTATGCCCCTATCCCTATGTCACAAGAGCTCTTTCCCCAGATTAACACCTCAAGTTATAATTATATTCATTTATTGCAAAATAAAATAATTTCACACAATAATTAATTAAACAACAGCTATATTGCACTTTTCCCCATTCCCTAACTCCTCTATTTAGGGTTATATTCATTTATTGCTAAATAAAATAAATTCACACAATCAATTAAACAACAAATCTGTTGCACTTTTCCCCAGAATTACTATTGTGATATGCCTCATGCTATCCCAGCAGTACATCACAAAAGCTCATTTTCCAGTTCAACCCCCCCCCCCCCCCCCACTATTTATAAACATATTAATTTATTTTCACTTTAATCAATTATTGGCACAATAATCAATAAAACAACAAATCTGTTGCACTTTTATCCATGATTCCTTTTGTGATATGTCTCTCTCTATTCTAGTACCATGTCATTTGAGTTTTTCCCCCAGTTTAACCCCTAATTTTACAGTTTTGTATATATTTGAGAAACTCTGGGCTCCCCAGGAGCCCACTGATGTGACGGCTCGTCGTTTGGTCAGCCTCGGCGCTAGCCACACCGAATCTTATGGCCACATTTTGGGAATCGCCCATGTGAAACCATCCCCGGCCCACTGGGACCTTCCAAACTTCTGCCCCCTGACGTTGATGGGCTCAGCACTCAGACACAGGCCCAATTCTGACAGGAGGAAATGGATTTTAGCCGAGCCTAACCATAACCTTAAACTATAACCCCTTAACACCTAACCTAAATATATAGGGGGAGATTTAACTGGAAAATGAGGAATTCTGGGGAAAAGTGCAAAGGATTTGTTATTTAATTGATTATTGTTACAAATATTTATTTAAATTCCAATAAATTAATATAACCCCAAATAGAGGGGTTAAACTGGGAAAAAAGCTATTATGCCATGCAGCTGGGATAGGGAGAGGCATTTCACAAGAGGAATTATGAATAAAAGTGCAGTTCATTTGTTGTTTAATTGATTATTGTGCCAATAATGACAATAAATGAATATAATTCCTAATAAAGTGGTTTAACTGGGATAAAAGCACTTGTGACATGCAGCTGGGATAGGGAGAGGCATATCTCAAGAAGAATTCTGGGAAAAAGTGCAAAGGATTTTTTGTTTAATTGATTATTGCGGAAAAAATTTATCTTACATATACTTCAACTGTAGTACCACAGTGTAAGCAGCATCTGCCAATATCCCTGAATCAATGATTGCACTTCGTTTTCACAGAGTGCATGTAATTTTTACACGGTCCCTAAGCTGCACCCAGCGCATCTCCTCTTTTAACGGGGTTATGCGCCTCTTAGAATAAATATTTTTGTCTATATCAACTTCAAACGTCAAAATATGACAGTTACTACTTGAAGTACATTTAAGGCAAATAAGTGAACATATCACTAGACCAAATATTTGTTCAAAACCGTTTTGTAGGGGCTGCAATAGCTGAATGTCAAACGAACGTCGAACAGCAAACGAACTTTACTGCAGTGTTTTACTGCTGTTACCGCAAAAGTACCTCATTTGTTTGTATCAGTGTTTAAATTATACCTCCTTTTCCATTTATACTGAATAACAATTTTAACTAGTTTTACGGTCTAATACTAAGGACTTTTGCCTTTTTCCATTTTTTGCGCTTTTTCAGAGAACGTACGTATCTCCTCATCTAAGAACAACGAACGGACTCCATCACCAAACAACTAAACTCCGACTCAGGTACGTTATAATGGATAATATTCAGCTCGCTCAGTGTGTGGAGTGCAGGATGTTCAGACATTCTTCCTCCGTCATTAGTGATCATTTTATTTGTGATAGGTGTGTGTTAGTGAGCACCCTGACGGAGAAGATATCAGCATTAGAGGAGCGCGTGCAGACTCTAGAGAGGGTTAGAGAGCGCGAGAGCAGCGTTATTCCCGTAGCGGAAAGTCTGGGTGCCGCAGGCGGAGATAACCAGCCCCCGACTCCGGCAGTAGAGCCTCACAGCGGGGCGAGTGGGTGACGACTCGGCATCATACTCATTCAGCCAAAGCTAACGCTAAGGCTAGCCCACCGGAGCACACCTCTTCTGCGCTTCACGTGTCCAACAGGTTCGCTCTCCTCAGTGATGCCCCGCTGAGAAACCTGAAAGAGCTCCGGTTATAGGAGACTCCATACTGAGACACGTGAAATTAGCTCGGCCTGTAGGGGGCGCCAGCGGCAGTGGTCAGGTGTATCCCGGGAGCCAGAGCACCGGACATAGCAGGTAATCTTAGGGCTCTAGGTCAGCATAGGTTCTCTAAGATAGTGGTACATGCTGGAGCTAATGATATACGCCTTCGTCAGTCAGAGGTTAGCAAGAGTAACTTTACAGAGGTGTTTAAAATAGCGAAGGCGATGTCCGAAGAAGTAGTTTGCTCTGGTCCCATCCATGTGGGCTTTATAGACAACTGGAAGACCTTTGAGGGCAAAACTGGCCTGTTAGGGCGGGACGGTGTCCATCCCACTCGGGAAGGTGCTGCTCTCATTTCTTGTAGTATAGCACATAGTCTCAGAAGAGGCCGAGTTAATCGGTGACAATCCAGAGTCCAGGCCAGGGAGCAGACAGACAGGCTAAACCAACCGTCTGCTAGCTGCATAGAGTCGTCACTCAGGGTTCATCATATTGAGACTGTGTCTGTTCCCCGAGCTAAACATAAATTTAGAAAGACTCAGAAAGTCTGTTTTAGTAAATTAATTAACATAGACACCACAAACTCAGATCACAATGAATGTGCAGCCGCACCTCTGATCTGAAGCTCGGACTGTTAAATATTAGATCTCTCGCATCTAAAGCAGTTATTGTTAATGAAACTATCACAGATCAGGAGTTTGATATATTATGTTTAACAGAAACCTGGATTAAACAGGACGAGTATGTAGCTCTAAATGAAGCGAGTCCTCCTGGATACAGCTACATACACCAGCCTCGGCTAACTGGTAGAGGAGGAGGAGTCGCAGTTATTTACAACGATAATCTGACTATCGTACAAAAACACGGACACAAATTTAATGCATTTGTTCTCTATAGTCACATAAAAAGTGTAGCTACAAATATTAAGTCTGCTCAGTCGATCCCACTAATTATCATTTACAGACCCCCAGGGCCGTACTCGGAGTTTCTCTGTGAATTTGCAGATTTCCTCTCAAACCTGGTCATTTCTGTAGAGAAAGCGTTAATTGCTGGAGACTTTAATATTCATTTTGAGAATCCAGAAGACCCTCTGAGAACAGCATTCTTGTCCATACTGGACATAGTGTGTAGTAGGACCCACTCATAAAGCAGGTCACACTTTAGATTTACTATTATTCTTCGGATTAAGTATAAGAAGTTTATTCACAATTCCACAGTCTGAAGTTATCTCAGATCTCTATCTTGTCTCGATTAAAGCGTGTCATAATAATAATGTATGCACAGCGCCGCACTACCATATTGAATGTACATTCACATCTAATACCACACGGAGCTTCATCAATAATCTTCCAGAGTTATCAACTTTGATTGGATCACCATCTGACTTCACAGAACTTGATCAGGTGACTGAATATTTAGAGGCGACATTCCTTTATACCTTAGATAATGTAGCTCCAGTTAAAAGGAAATTGATTAGAGATAAGAAACTCGCTCCCTGGTATAATGACCACACGCGCACTTTAAAACAAAACTCGGAAATTAGAATGTAAATGGCGCCAAACTAAATTGTTAGTATTTCAAATAGCCTGGAAGGAGAAGCATCCTGAACTATAGAAAAGCTCTCAGTGATGCTAGATCAACGTATCTCTCCACTCTTATAGAAAATAACAAAAATAATCCTAGATTTTTATGTAATACCATAGCTAAATTAACCAGAAATGAGACCACTGCAGAAATCTCCACAACAACAACATACAGTATTGAGGACTTCGTGAACTTTTTAATAATAAAATAAATTTGAGGCATAAAATTGAGGCTTTGA
Source organism: Clarias macrocephalus (assembly GCA_011419295.1). Lineage (NCBI taxonomy): Eukaryota > Metazoa > Chordata > Actinopteri > Siluriformes > Clariidae > Clarias > Clarias macrocephalus. The sequence goes on from JAAGKR010012029.1 coordinate 9,775, forward strand.
AACCGGACAATCTAATTCATGGCGATGTTAAAATAACCATGTCAGATCGGAACTTAGAACACTTTACTCCCCTAGAAGAAAATGAACTAATTCCCTCATCTCTTCTGAAAATTCATCAACCTGTATATTAGATCCCATACCGACACATTTTCTCAAACAGATAGAGCCAGAAATAACAGAACCCCTGTTGAAAATAATTAATTCTTCACTCAGCATTGGGCATGTTCCAAAATCTTTTAAATTAGTAGTTAATTAAGAAGTCTGACCTCGACCCCGGTCAGCTGTCCAATTACAGGCCGATATCAAACCTCCCCTTTATTTCTAAGATTCTGGAAAAAATAGTAACGGAGCAGCGATGCTCATATCTACATAGAAATAACATACATGAACTGTATCAGTCAGGATTTAGGCCTCATCACAGCACAGAGACAGCACTTGTTAAAGTAGTAAATGACCTCCTATTGGCCTCTGATCAGGGCTGTGTAACTATGCTTGTGTTACTCGACCTGTGCAGCTTTTGACGAAACTGATCATAGTATTCTCCTTCACAGATTAGAAAATGTAGTAGGAATTAAGGCTCAGATCCTATTTGACTGATCGTTATCAGTATGTAGATTTAAATGGTGATTATTCAGCATGTTCTCTAGTGGAGTTTGGTGTCCCACAGGGTTCAGTTTTAGGCCCACTGCTTTTTTCCCTTTACATGCTTCCTTTGGGCAACATAATCCGTAAGCATGATATTAATTTTCACTGTTATGCTGATGACACACAGTTATACGTCTCAGCAAAACCAGATGAGAGAAACCAGCTTGCTAAAGTTGAGCAATGCGTAGAGGATATAAGAGACTGGATGATAATTAACTTCCTTCTGCTTAATCCTGATAAGACAGAAGTTCTAGTCATAGGACTACATGCAGCTAGAAGCAAGATTTTAGATCACACTGTAATTTTAGATGTCCTTTCTGTTCTATCTAGTGCAATAGTAAAAGATCTCTGTGTGATTATAGATTCTAGACAGGGATTATAGATCCCATTCTTTCATTTGAAGCTCATGTAGACAATATTACCAGGATAGCATTCTTTCATGTCAGAAATATTGCCAAGTTAAGGAATATATCATCACTAAACTATGCAGAAAAACTAGTTCATGCTTTTATCACCTCCAGGTTGGACTTTTACAACGCTTTACTGTCTAGTTCAACTAGGTGCATGAGGAAGCTTCAATTAGTTCAGAATGCAGCACCCAGAGTCCTCACTAGAACCAGAAGATACAAGCACATCACCCCTATGTTATTTTCACTTCATTGGCTCTCTGTGAAATTTCGCATTGAATTTAAAATACTACTTTTGACATATAATGCATTAAATGGTCTCACGCCGCAGTATGTGAGTGAACTGCTAGTGTCTTACGATCCACCACGCCTCCCTCGATCAAAGGATGCAGGCTGCTTGTCAGTACCACGTATTATAAAAACTACAGCAGGGGGCACAGCTTTTTCTTACAAAGTCCCGGTCTCAGTGTTTAAATCTAGGCTAAAAACCTATTTATTTAACCAAGCATTTTGTAAATAGGTTTGTCTTTGTTAAAGGAGCAGATCTGGGGGACTCATGGACGTAGAGTATTATGGTGAACTGGTATGTTTAGATGTTGTCTTCCCCACTCTCATTGATCACTCAGGTTTGTTGACGGTGAGGTGATTGGTTGCTTTACATCTCAGGGAGCCCTCATGTCTGTGTTTCCTTCTGGCTCTCCCTTTTAATTATGCTGTTATAGTTAGTCCTGCCGGAGTCTCTGCTTGCACTCTACACTAAATATACATTCACCTTATACATTATGTGACTGTGACCAGACCTAACTGTTATCTCTCGTCTTCTGATCTCCACCCCTCTGTCTTTCCCTCTCTCTGTCGAGCTACACATGTCGTTCCTGAGCTGCCATTGATCCAGACTCCCTCTGCCCTCTGGACCTGTCTGACTCATCCTGGCGCCCTGCTTCTGGTTGGAAATCTTGTCACATGGATGTCCCGTGTATCTCTTTGGGATGCGTCCGATGTCTGGAGACGGTTTCGCTCTACTAGGAAGACGGTTCTGGCCTTGACTGATGTTGACAGCTGTATCTCTGCGGACTTGGCCACAGTCGCTTGATAGTTCAGGACTAGAATTTCCTACAAGTCTACCTGAGCCTCCAATAACTACCTGGACTCCATATTAACATCAATTAACACTGAACTGCCTGCCACCTAACACACAGTATGAATGCAGATCAATTCCTGCTTTCTGTTTCCCCCAAATAAGGATGGGTTCCAAGTTGAGTCCGGTTCCTCTCAAGGTTTCTTCCTACTGCCATGTCAGGGAGTTTTTCCTTGCCACTGTCGCCCTCGGCTTGCTCATCAGGGACTATCTGACCATTTTGATTCATACACATTCACATTTCATACAGACTTAAATAATTCTTTTGATTGTGTAAAGCTGCTTTGCGATTATGACAATTGTTAAAAGCGTTATACAAATAATTTTTTTTTCATTTATTTAATTTTATTTTTTAATTTAATTTAATTTTAAGCAACAGGGATAACCGCTGGCTTAAGAGAATTGTGAAACAAGGCCCATTTATGAATTTGGGGGAGATTCAGGTTCAAAGGAGTGGAGTGCAGTTGGAGTCTTTGCTTCAAGAGCCGCCATGCACAGACATATCTGGAACATGGACTACAACTGTCACATTCCTTGTGTCAAACCACTCTTGAACCAATGACAACATCAGAGGCGTCTTACTCTTTTCAGATGAAAGTAAATTTTTGTATTTCATTTGAAATCATGGTCCCTGTGTATGGAGGAAGAGAGGAGAGGTACAGAATCCAAGTTCCAGTGTAAAGTTAGCACAGTCAGTGATGGTTTGGGGAGCCATCTTATCTGCTGGTGTCAGTCCACTGTGTTTTATCAGGTCCAAGGTCAGCGCAGCCATCTACCAGGAAGTTTTGGAGCACTCCATGCTTCCCTCTGCTGACCAGTTTTATGGTGATTTTATTTTCCAGCAGGACCTGGCACCTGCACACACTGCCAAAAGTAATACTAATACTTGGTTAAGGACTCTGGTATCCCTATGCTTGATGGGCCAGAAAACTCGCCCGACCTAAACCTCATAAAGAATCTATTGAGTATTGTGAAGAGAAAGATGCGAGACACCAGACCCAACAATGCAGAAGCAACCTGGGCTTCCATACAGTAACTGCTCAAGAGTGCCACAGACTGATCGCCTCCATTCCATGCCCCACTGCAGCCCAGCCATGTATTGTGTGTTGTAAATGTTCATACATTTCAGAAGGCCAACAATTGTGTTAAAAGTACTTTTTTTATTGGTCTTAAGTAATATTAAAAATTTCTGAATTGTCTAAATTTTGGGTTTTATTAGCTGTAAGCCATAATCCAAAGGAAATAAAACACTTTAAATATAGCAGCCTCTATATACTGTATAATGAATCTATATACGAGTTTACCTTTTAGAATTAAATTACTAAAATATTTTTTATTGATACTTTATTGACCTTTATGATATTCTAATTTATTGAGATGCACCTGTGTGTGTGTGTGTGTGTGTGTGTGTGTGTGTGTGTGTGTGTACCAATTAGAAGGGCTTCAGTTGTGGTGCTGTTCAACTGAAGGATGTTCTCTGCCATCCACGGCTCAATCTCATCCAGGCAGAAAGTGAGAGGTGATGGGAGAGATCTGGTTCAAGAGCTGAGTATCATCGGCATAGTATGAAACTCTGTGCTTGCCAATGACATGGCCCAATGGGAGCATGTAGATGTTGACCATGTGAGGCCGTGATTTGGCATCCCCAAGGGCCACATACTCAGCTCTATTTGTCAGCTATGACCCAAACTACTCCATAGCAGTACCAGAAAATCCAAGTATATGCTGTACGGTGGAGGAGAATTTTGTGGTCAACCATATCGAACATGGCTGTGAGATCCAGGAGGATAAGAAGAGACAGGGAGCCCTGGTCAGCATCCATCAAAATATTGTTGGTGACCGTAATCAGGACAGGTTCTGTACTGTGGGAAGACCAGAAGCCAGATTGAAATAAAAAAAAAAAAGATTATGTTGTTTTTGAGCTGGTCCTGAAGCTGGGCTGAGACAACCATCCAGGAAGGGTTGGGAGACTGGAAACAGACAGTGAGGAGTGGATAGGAAAATAGTATCAACCTTGGTTGATACTCCTCCTGAAATGTGCCAAAAAGCTGTTACACTGCTCCACTATGAAATTGAAATTGCTACAAGTGTGGGTCATGGGGCAGATTTTGAAAATTGACCATGCGTAATCTAACAGGAGTGTGAGCCTCCTGGAGGACATTATTGTAGTAGTCCACTAATTCACTGACTGAGGAGAATTGTGGAACAATGGACAGATTTTTTTATGCCAGCATTTAGATCAGAAGAATTTATGTTTTTCAGATTTCTGAAGTGGATACAACTTTGTGTTTGGGAATTTGTTTTTTCTAAAAGAAGATGCACTGAAATGATTTTATGGTCAGAGACACCCAGGTCATACAGGCTGTGGTTGTTGAGTTCAACCAGCTGCAATGATACTAGAATACTGGAGCATGGCAGCAGGTGGATATGATGTGGTCCCCTTGTAAAAAGGTGGCCATAGTCCATGTGCACACAGCTGGACAGCAGTGGTCCACTCCGAGAGAGCCCACAGCAGCAGGTCCACCACCACCAGCCACAGAAATAAAGCCAACAAAGCCAGCAGCATTGGACGAGGCAGATGGTAGCTTATAGCGGCTAATACTAGCCCCAAGTGAGCACTAGGCAAAGTGAGAATGGCGGCTAGCAACAGCTACTGAGGCAACAGTCTAACAACCTCAGCAACAAGTAAAAGTAATCCAAAAATGATGTAAAAAGTCATAAATGGCAAAATGACAGCTGCTAAAAGTTAAAGCTTTGTGTAAAGTTCAGAAAATTCATAAAAGTTCAGGGAAAAAAACTAATAGGGCACAATAACACTGAGAAAGTGCAGAGAAGCGGCAACACCTGCGTCCTCTCCCGGCCTTCCTCCGGGAGTAAGTGCACAATAAGTGTGTATTATGTTGAAGGTAAAGTATTCTCCAGCACATCCCAAAAATTCTCACTGGGGTTAATGTCAAGACCCTGTGGTGGCCAATCCATGTCTGAAAATGATTCCGCATGCTCCATGCTCTCCAAACCACTCTTTCACAATCTGAGCGGCATCTTGGAAAATGGAAGAAACAATCCATAGATGTGGTGTCCTGGGGATTCAGGACATTCAGGTGGTCATGTGACTTCATTTTATCTCCACATTACGTTGCTGAGTCTCAACCTGAGCAACTGAAGCAACCCCAGATCATAACACTGTCTCCAGAGGCTTGTACAGTGGACACTATGCATGATGGGATCATTGCTTCATGCGCTTCCCTTCTCACCCTGACACGCCCATCACTCTGGAATAGACTCAGTCTGGACTCATCAGGTCACATGACTTTCTTCCATCCCACCAAAGTTTTTCTAATTAGTCTCGCTGATAAGTGATTTTCAAAAGCCTACACAGCTGTTTAGTCCCAATCTCATCCCAATTTTTATTGTTTTCTTTGTTTGATCAATAATTTGACCCTTCTGAAACGGAGTAACATCTTTGCCACGACCACATGATATCTCTTCTGACACAGTTGTTTAAGAAATGAGAAGCTCTTCAGAGCAATTAGGGTTGAATAACTTGTTGCAGCTGTACCGAATTAATCACTGCAGTATTCTTTTATTTTAAAACACAGTCAGTAGGAACAAGAAAAACACCAGGAAGATGTAGGAATATAATTTCAACATTATATTAGTGTTAGATCAAAAACACCTCGAGCTGACCTGAGATATGGACGTCACCTGCAGACGCCTCTCCTGACTCTCTACCTCTCAGGTTTCATTTCCCTTTGGCTTGCACTATTTTCCAGTCCCCAGAGTGTCAGGTTTAATGTAGACACCTTCCCCATATGAATAAGCACAGGCCAAGTATCAGCCAGCAATGAAAAAAGGGAGACCCAGGTAAATACAGAGAGAACAGAGTAGAACATTCTTTCTTTGGTCTATCCGGAGCTCTTTGCCCCCTCTTCATCCTCTCCTAGTGGTGAGAGATCCACAAACAGCATTTTACAAACTACGCAACCAAGAGCTGGGACAAAGTCATAGAAAAAACTAATCACATGATTGTCTGTCCTTGCAAGCATGAGTACTAAATTCTTCCAGAATTGAAAAAAGCTTCCATGATGAAGCTCGACACAGATACGATTTGCTTAGTCTGTTGTGATAAAATGAGGTTTATTCAGTCACTGCTCTCTCATATACCATGGCATAAAATGTTCTTTGCTCCTCCCCCAATGTATATGTTCATGAAGGATGTTAGAATGAAGTGTGCAGTAAAGGAGGCGACATACAGCCAAGTATAAAAATGGCATACGAATATGAAAACTAATAAATTATTCATTTGTCATTAAAACACCAATGTAATTTTAACAATTAACAATAATTATTAAAAGTACAACATTTTGTATGTTCTGAAGGTTTGACTTTGAAGACTACTCATGCAGACGAATGATCCATCCTGGTTCCTAGTTTGTAATCCAACCTTAAATTCTTTCAGTCCATTCTGGAGAAGAAAAACAACCCAAAGCCTGAAAAGCAAATAGCAGGAGGCACTTCTGTTTGTATATACACAAAACAGATCATTCTAACTGAGAACACAAGAACAAGCTTAGCTGTCTAGTTTTAAGCAAATAGTAAAATACTCAATATTCCAAATGTATGTAAATGATAAAGCCATGGTGATGGTGGAAAATGCTTATTATTTAGATTTAGATGCAATCCGGTTTGGTACAGTATGTGAACATCCTGTTTTTTACTTTGTTCTCATATATACACTGCGCCATGTCCTTCACCACAGTCTCAGTGCCCTCCAGACACCCAGCATCTACACAGGAAGTAGCAGGTACAGAAACCTCACAAAACGCTTTACCACATATACGAAAAAGCTGCAGTGTGCATTATCACACTATGAAGGTCATGAAGACACACTTTCCCCCGGTAAAGAAACACACTTTTTTTTTTAACTAATTTTCTGTGCGGATCTACAGCACTGTAAGAGTTCACCTCCCAGTCAGTGTTTAGTGAGACAACAGGTGTGTGTTGTCCAGATCTGGAGTGTTTGGGCGAGTGTTTATTTCTGAGTGTGTTTGAGTAGGAGTACTGTGTGTTTGGGTGTCCTAGACTTGAGTACAAAAATCGTGAATTTACACTGAGGACATGGGAATGTTTACAATTACAGTAGAACCTCGGATTGTGAGTAACGTGGTTTACTAGTGTTCCCGCAAACCAAGCAGAGATTTTTAATACATTTTTAATTGGAAACCGAGCAAGTATTAGTTTACGATCGCCGAGTATCATGTATTACACATGCGACTTTTATTTTGACACTGAGCGGCAAGTGCGGGAATTATGGGTAATCGTCTCCCCTGCTGCTCTTCGTGCTCGTCTCTTACTGGTATAATCAACATCTCCCTCTCTCTTCTGTGTGTGCGCGCGCGTAATTTTACACTGTGCCACACACACACACACAGACACACAGACACACAGACACACACACACAGACACACAGACACACACACACACAGACACACACACACACACACACACACAAACACACACACACACACACACACACACACACACACAGACACACACACACACACACACACACACACACAGACACACACACACACACACACACACACACAC
>JAAGKR010012030.1:0-17573 GCA_011419295.1 Clarias macrocephalus
GGGGTTGAGGTCAGGGCTCTGTGTTAGGGCCAGTCAAGTTCTTCCACACCGAACTCATCAAATCATGTCTTTATAGTCCTTTGCTTTGTGCACTGGGGGCACGGTCATGTTGGAATAGAAAAGGTCCTTCCCCAGACTGTTGGCACAAAGTTGGAGGCGTAGGGCAAAAATACTTCTGTCCAGCTAGTGTAAGTATCTTTGTCGTCCAGGTACGCTGGGGTGAGAAGGGATCAACTGAAGAGGGCGCTAAACTGGAAAAAGCAAAGAATGCCAGAGTGAAGATGCCAGAACAAGAGTTTGACGAGCCACAGACCCGGGTCCTGAACAACGGCATGCATAAACCCATGGGTCCTCGAAAGTGGTACTCTCCAATCAAGGTAAGCATGCTTTTATTTATGTCAGATATCTATGAGAGTTCTATGTTCTTGCTGTCTTCTCAAGAGCATCCTCAGGGTTCTTTGGTTTCGTCCCACTTCCCAAATCCACAACAAAGGTTTCTTTGCATCGGCGACTCTAAATTAGCCCCTTGTTGTTGTGCTTTATCATGTACGAACCTTGACCTGGATTATGGGACCAATGGCCCCAATCAGGATAAGGTGCTTTCTGAAGAATAAATAGGGAAAAAAATTTTATAAATGAAGAAAAAAAGGAAGAAAGGAAAAAAATGCTACAACTTCTTCCAATGGCCTGCTTGTTATAGTCAGGTGTTCACATACATTTAGTGTATTGTGAAATGTGCTGTCCATCAATCTGTGTAACAAGTGCATTTTATGGATAATACAGTAAAAAAAAAAACCTTTGTAGGAGGATTGGGGGCTCAGTGGTAGGTCTCTCACCTGCCATGCAGAAGGTTTGGGTTCAGTTCCCAGCCAATGCCCAAACCACATCCAGTGCCAGACCCAAACCTGGATAAAACCAGAGGGTTGAAACCTAAACCCTATGCCAAGTTCTGTGCGGATCGGATGGTCCGCTGTGGTGACCCCTTGTAGGGAGCAGCTGAAAGATTAACAACATATAAAACCTTAATGAACACATCCTTATCATCTAAGCCTGCTGAAATTCACTAGAATCTTTGTGAGGTAGGTTATTTTTTTCCCCACTGTGCTTTTCTTTCACTAATCAGCCTTAGTTCACTGTTTGACCCGCTGTTTTTGCAGACAGGATATGGTGTGTAAATATTTGGAAATAGATGGTGGATCTAGTGAAGCACTTGACACGATTTAGGGCTTTTTCTGTTTACACTTACGAAATAGTCAAAATAGTGTTTAGATGTTTCGTGTTGTGTCCCAGATTTTTTTCACGTGATCATTCTTTTTTGTCTATTCAATGGAGCACCTAAAGCAACACGAAAGAAAAAAGGAAAGTAAAAGAAAAAAAAAATTTTGCAAAAAAAAAAAAAAAAAAGGACATTCTGTCAATGGGACTCATATGCGTATTTTAAATGCATTGAAACCATGATCTAAGTCCCGATAAATTTTTGCAACCAAAAATCATAACACAAAAGGCGGGATTTCTTAACCTCACACAAGCTGACAAACGATCCTTCAATAATTCTTTGTTATTATTAATGATGATAATATGGATCATCATTATTATAAGGCGGTACGGTGCCGTAGTGGTTATCACTGTCACCTTGGACCTCTCGGGTCTGGGTTCGATTCCTGCCTCTGGGTTTGCATGTTCTGCCCCTGCTTGGTGGGTTTCCTCCAGGTACTCTTGTTTCCTCCTACAATCCAAAAACATTCAGATTAAGCTGATTGGTGTCCCCAGATTGCCTGTAGTGTGTGAATGCGATGGATTGGCTCCCTGTCCAGGATGTACCCTAAGTCTAATGGGATAGGTTCCAGGCCCCCCGTGACCCTGTATACGATAAAGTGGTATACAGTAGATGAGTGAATGAGTGATCATTATTATCAATAAATCACTCGATTATACATAAATAAACACGGATATTTCAGAAACTATTTAATATTAGCATTGTTAATACATATTATATTATATCTTGTTTGAATTATTTTATACACTACTTTACAAAGAAATCAAGAAAACCTAAGTATACAATCTCTGGAAGTTTTTTTCCTTTGTATTTTTCCCTTGTAATGTCTCATTTGTACTTTCTTTTCCTATGTCCCTTAAGGGGCTCAGTAATATTCCATATACAAGACATCTAATTAAATTTTTCATATATTATTCAGACGATACATGCCACATGTCAACTTAAGTTTACAGGGACATGTCAGACATTTCCATGTTACTCACATAAACAGTTGTCTGACATGAGTCCCGGCTGACAGACATACCGTACGACAAGCTGGACCGAATATCCTTCACCTTTTTTACCGCATGACCTAAACTGCACATGTGGTGAAAGAAATTTACATTATTCCATATGCATGCTGCCAACTGGTGGGGGTCGGTAATGGAGAGCAGGCAGACTAAGTTATAACTTCCAGGAGAGCAAGACGGCAAAGCCAAAGCCCTGGGGCTCTCTGAAACTATGCAATGGTTTTGTCTTTCCTTGATGCCTCCTAATAACGTAGTTGATCATTCTGCTATTCAGCCTCTTTGACTTTCTAATGACTTCCTTTCTTCTTCTTCTTCTATTCTGTCTCATGGTGCTACATTACACTTTCTCTAAATATTGACGGTTTTGACTTCTCGCCTTCATGTTTTCATAAAACTGTAGAAGGACTAACCAAAGAAAGAAAGAGACATGAGTTCTGTTCTATGATGAGTTTGCATTGCAACAGGGTGAACTGATACATGGACATATTTCTCATACATCTTGTCCACCTTGGGGAGGTTGTTATTAGGGGGTTGTTCTAATTTTTTGGCTTCAAATTTGATGGGTATTTTGTTTGGCCTTTCATCTAGGACAAAGTATGTTGTACGTATGACAAAGTGCAAATCCATCCATCCATCTATTAAGGAACCTCCGTAGTCCAAGTAGGGAGTGTGGAGACCAATGGAGACTATTTGATCTTATTTTTAGGACTTCTGTTCAACATTTGGAAACTGAAGGTGCAAGTCCACAGTGCTAATCACTAAGCCATCATGTCGCCAGAGTGCAAATACTTCCTCAAATAATGCCTGCCTAGATATCTGTCTTTCACATTAAATGCCATGAGATCCTGTTCCTGCACTCTGGCCTAATCCATTGTATATATTGTTTTTATTTATTTTATTTTTTTTTTCAGGGTAAACTGGATGCCCTGTGGGTACTGCTAAAGAAAGGCTATGACAGAGTGTCTATCATGAGACCACAACCAGGAGACAAGGTAAGGATCTTAAAAACAAACTGATAAATGTCAAAGTCGAAGAAATATATTACTATCTTGAAAATTTAAAAATGTGTGCACTAATGGGAAAATGAAAATCATAACGTGACATGTTCAGTCATGCCACAGCCATGCAGCTTTCATCAGCTTGTTCCTCTTAATCAATAGATAACCCATTTTTGGATGCCATGCCTTCTAGCCAGAACAGAAGTAGTAGATATAGGAAAAAGTTTGGGCCCTAGAACTGAGCCTTGTGGCACACCAAACTTTTTTTTTTAATGCAACGAGAAAATGTCAGATAGGATCTTTTTTTCAATAGCATTTTTGTATCGGTTGAATTATATCTGGAAAAAGATTATGCAGCAGTTATGTAAAAACAAAAAGGTACCTAAACATAGCTTGCTGTACAATTTCCTCCTGGAAATACTTTACAAATAAACCAGCCTACACATCTTGCAGCAATTGAGGAATTTAGAAAAGAAAAATACTACAGATACAAAATTTAAATCCTTTTATATTCTTAGATGTAAATATTCTGTCTGCAAAGGGAAAAAAACTTTTTTAAAGTGGGTTAATCTATTCATTCTGCCTCTTATGCTATAAAACTGTCAGTCACCGCCATAAGACTTGGCGTCATTAAGTCTTTGTGGGCCAGATGAAAGCAGAGGAACTCAGCAACATCCTACAGCTAAAGAGGAAATGAATACCAGATTCCCCCAGCACAGGAACACTCGCATGTATATTACAGGATAGATCTAAGGGATTATCAACGCACACAGCTTATATAACATATTCTCTATAGCATATTCGGCATGTTGACAAGATGTTTGAAAAACCATGCATTTCATGATTCATGATTACTTCTATCTTTATTTAGTTCTAGCTGTAAAACATTTGGCATTAGGGCTGTACGTTTAATGTTAAGGCAGAATATGTTTGGCTTTTAATGTTTGTCCTGAATGTTAAATTTACATGGAACAATTGCTCATAGGTTATGTTCTAAAGATATGATATAAAATAGATCAAGACCCAAGTTATAGAAAAATACACCAAATTTACTTGTAACACATTACTCATTAAACAATATTACAATTGAAACTCAAAACTTTTAGATTTGAAAAGTAATTCTGTGGACAGGAAGTGACTTAAAGCACCTGCTTCTGGTGATGGTTACATTTGCTTTGTGATGCTTAATCTAGGTGAAGTTTAATTTGGTGAAGGTAAATTTGAAAACCCCAGTAAAATGTCCAAAGTCCGGTATATTGTAAGTGTGCAAATGTGGAGGTGCAAGAGAAATGAGTCGGCCGCACCAGTTTCAATGAATCAGTCCGGGAGCGAGATGATAGAAAATGTCTGTCTTGTAAAGCTGTCCTGATGGAGAATAATCCTAGTTTCAGAAAATCTTCAACAAAACAGAGTTCACAGTCCAATACAGTGGAAAACAGCCCTGAGACAAAATGGCGTCCGGGATTCCCCTCGCGATTTAAAAGCACAGAGAAAGCACAGTTACATTTCACACGTGTGAGATTTATTTCTTTAGGTGCTGTTGCAGTTTGTGGAAAGGGCACCGATTTAGTCAAGTGGATTGGTATGATTTACATTCTATATTCGCGTCGAAGGCGTATAATGCCCACTTTGTCAGACTTAAGAACAAATCCAACTTATGAACGTGCTCCTGGAACGGATCTAACAGATGCTGTGAGTAGTTTCTCACTTCTTAAACTACAAAACCATGTCAGAAAACACAAACCATGGTCATGGAAAAGATGTTAATGTGTTTCAGAAGCGTCAAATTATTGGCTTGCCTCATGCAAAGACAACAACTAAGGAGATTGCTGAAATTACTAAAACTGAGATAATAACAGTGCAACATGATATTTATTTCCTGGACAAAATTACATTTTTCTTATGGAATTCTACGCGCTGATTAAAAAACATGACATCCATTTTGTTGGACAGTTTTCTTGAAAATTATGGGTTTTCGACGTCATAGATAAGGAATTCTCAACACTAATCCTGGAGGACCAGTGCCTTAAATATTTAAAGTTTGCTTGCTTTCCAGGTATTTTCAGTGTTTTCACTAAGAAAAGGCTGTTAATTACTTGGGCGTTGATTAGAGCAGCGCCAGACACTGACGACAAGCTGAAATCTGTAACAAAATGTTTTATATATTAGTATTTAACTGTAACCTACTGTGTTGTCTCTTGCAAACCTTATACAATAGAAGCAAGTAAAATTTCACCAAAAGACGCGACAGAATTATACTTGCGAGATTAAAATCCTTTGAAAATTTGTTTCCCAGATGTTATTAAAACCTTTGTGCTGAGCCACCAAGAAGAATCGTAGTTGCAAAAGAGTCATGAATGGTTACAATTGGAGATCACTTGGTGACGTTGCATGGTGTAAATCTAAAGGCTGTATTGCCTGACATGACATGCACTCTATGTAAATTTCTCTTCAGATTTTTTTTACATTGAAAATGCTATAAATGTATTTATTCTGAAATAGCAAACAGACTATAAACAAGTGTCTTGTGCAAGGCTTTAAATGAGGTATCTGGGTTCTCAGGGCATGTGCTTGACTTTGCCAGCTTGTTCTTAAACATCTCTCTATCTGGATTCAAGTATAAACACCCAATGGACTTTCACATGCCAGGCTTCTTTTCCCAGGCCAAGATACAGACATAACAGAAATAGTATTCGTTGTTTGCTAATGCCGGTGCCAGTAATGGCAGCCATTAAAGACATGGTTCATTTGTGGGATATGAATTTTTGCTTGCGCTATAGTTCTGGCTCACGACATGGATTGGCAAAGCGATAAAGACGTAATCACAGCTCAGTTGAACTTTATATTAAAGAGATGCAACGTCTTCCAAAACATGCGCATCAGTTTCCACTCTGTAATTTGGACCTGTATAGAAAGGAGGGGGAGAAATTACCACCCCGTGACGGTCTCGGGCCATGTAATTTGGCATCAAATGAACGTAATCTGTGGTCACATTGTGCAATCTCAAAAGAGATTGATTTGAGTAAAAAAAAAAAAAAAAGGCAGAAAGCCACTGTGAGCTAATATAGGTTTGATTTAGATTTAAACTGTCTGCTGCATTATTGAGAAAACAAGTACACTGATTCTACACAATGCAACAATACACTATGAAGTGATCTGCAGAAATGTTTACTGCAACAACAAAAAAAAGTCTTAATCGGTTAAGTAACGCTGGAATCTGTGCCAAAGCCACAAGGGACCAGTTTGAACAATGAGACGCACCCTTCAAGGAGTGTGCTGGACGAGCTGTCATTGTTATTACAAAATGCGCACACACCCACACCATCTCCAGAGAGCCAGTGCTTGGTTTCATATCCTGCACACACAGACCGAGCCTCGCTGTGAGTCAGGTTTGGCTTCAGCTGTACGCTTAGCCAGTGCCATTTTTCTGTTACGAGACAATTCCACTGAGATTTCCAAATTCTATCCACGTATTTGAGTTGGACTCCATGCCTGGGAGCATCCATTGTTTTCACGATGTCATTGTAGGGTAACGAGGCATCGAGGACAACCGGCTTTAGATTATTACTCATAAACGTAAACACGGCATGTTGATTCGTTCATTCTTTCATCTTCTATGCCGCTTATACCGTACAGGGTCACGGGGGTCGAGAGCCTTTTCAAGGAGACTCTGGGCACGAGGTGGGGTACACCCTGGACAGGGTGCCAATCTTTCGCAGAGAATATGTTAAATTGATTAGTGTGAATTTGGTGGAATGTTGGTCACCTTCAGTCAGGTTCTGATCTCTGTGTTAAGGGATCAGGAGTAGCACAGTGGATAAGATCCCAGGTACAAAACCCACTACCAACCTTGAGCAAGTCGCTCTGAATAAGGGCATGTTTTTAAGCGATGCCTCACGGAAATGGATTGTGAAATTCTTGATATGGTAATATTTTCTGAAGATACATGTTTATTCTATCAATTTTTGGAAGGAGTCTCCGGTATCAGCCTGTTGTATCAACACTGCTTCCAGCTCTAATCAGGTAAGCGTCTTGCGTCATAGCTAAAAATGGATAAACGTATGATTTGTCATCGGGTGTGTTCCGATCGGCTTGAAGTCCACACAGGGTTCGCGGGGAGGTCAGCCATGTTAAGTGCGATTGCAAACCGCCGGGCGCTAAATTACTCAGTTCAAAGGGAATTGTGAATGGTGTAGGGAACACGCAAACAACAGGTCTTTACTTCATGAAAAATCTCCTATCAGCCACTGCGCCTCACTGGAGCACAAAAAAAAAAAAAAAAAGGAGATGGAAAGGGGTTTATAGATTTATAATCATAATTATAAAGGAGGAAGTATCTTCATAGGAAACAATAAATTAAATGTAATTGAATCCACATTTCAATTCCAGCAGCAGGGATCCGAGGTGCCCATGTTACCAGGGTAACAGGTTATCAGGGTAACCAGGGAGGAAGTCACGCCTTTGATGGTGATGTCCCTTAACCGACATTCCCTAAGTAGTATGCAGTGTTTGAAGTACACTGTGGAACGGAACACAGCCATTATTAAGACGATTATCATTTGTAATGGAAAATAACCTGTGGTATGGCAATATCCAAGCAGGACCTCTAACACTGGATAAATGTTGTAATATGACGCTCTCACTTAGGCCATCGGTTTGGTATTAGCTTTGTTTTGAGGTTGTTTTTGCAATGTTGTGTCAGAGGCATTCCTTCAGCGCTATCCTTTTGTCATGTAGTCGACGTTGTTGTTGTTTTTTTTCTCCACGTAATTTCATCAAAGTAATTCTAACTTTCAAAAACAGCCGAATACCGACACTCTCTGAATATCATAGCGTTGCCAAAATAGCGTCACCACAACATTTAGACAGACAAAAATACCTCTGCTTTGTGTTAGGCCACAGAACACCACCTGACTCTTGATTATTTTCCTATACCTGCATGTCTATACGCATTCTGCCCACCAGCCGCGTATGTTAAATACCTCTGATGTTCCAGAGTGTGTTAATTCAAGGGAGCAATGATGGTCTGCTGCTCCTTTGGAGTTTCATAGGTTAAATTATGAAACAGGGTTGTTGATCTAGGCTAGAAACAGCTGTGAGCTTTTACACACACACACACACACATGCTTGCACAGATGTGCTGTGAGGCATCTGTTCCCTGTTGGCATTTGGATTTCTTCCAATACATAGAGTGCGCAGAGTGTAAGAAGTTCATTCACAGACTGTCCAGGAAAACCAGTACCGACGTCCAGTTCGAGCAGTTTGCCCCAGTGTGAGGGGAGAGGTTTCACTAAAACATTAATACACAAACCCTGCTAATTAGCTGCAAAAAATGGCTAGAAATAAGTCTAGATTTAGCATTTGGCTCAATATGAATACTTTATTCAGAAACTTTATTCACAAAACAAGGGCCTAGTCAGCAGTTTAAGAGACCTGGAATCGGTTTCGGAATATAATGCGTGAAGATTTTTTATTTTTTTTATAAATCATCGAGCCTGACCCAGATTCCAAGCACTTGTGTATTTCAATCGGTTTACACGAAGCAGCTGTGCTCGTGCATGGTTTTAAACATGTAGGGAGATTATCGTCTAATTTCTGAAGAATGCTGCCTGTGAACGCGACCATATGGGTGTCTGTGCCATGCGTGCCACTTACACAATGCTTCACTTTAACGTTTCCCCAAGTGAATCTGTTTTGTGGCCAATACAGCATCAATTCTTCTTGGGAATGACAGATACAAGTCCTGCACAGCGGGCCAGAGGGATTTTGAGCCGTTCTTCTTGCAGAGTAGTGTTCAGGTCACTACGTGATGCTGGTGGAGGAAAACGTTTCCGCTCCTCCGAAACACCCCAAAGTGGCTCAATAATATTTAGATCTGGTGACTGTGCAGGTCATTGGGAGATGTTCAACTTCACTTTGTAGTTCATCAAACCACTCTGTCAGCAGTCCTGCTGTGTGTATTGGTGCATCATCATCCTGATACACAGCACCACCTTCAGGATACAATGTTTGAACCAGTGGGTGCACACGGTCCTCCAGAATGGTTCGGTAGTCCTTGGTAGTGACGCGCCCATCTAGCACAAGTATTGACCCCAGGGAATGCCATGATATTGCAGCCCAAACCATCACTGATCCACACCCATGGTTCACTCTGACCATGCAACAGTCTGGGTGGTACAGTCACTTCTTTGGGGCGTCTCCACACCGTAACTCTCCCGGATGTGGGAAAGACAGTAAAGGTGGACTCATCAGAGAACTTTACATGTTTCACATTGTCCACAGCCCGAGATTTTCTCCGCTGGCATTATTGAAACCGACGTTTGGCATTGACATGAGTGATCAAAGGTTTGGCTGTAGCAGCCCGGTCATGTACATTGACCCTGTGGAGCTCCTGATGAACAGTTTTGGTGGAAACAGGAGAGGTGCACATTTAATTAGTTGGGCAGCTGTGATTTTATGTTTTTTGGATACAACCTGGGTTAGCACTGGGACATCCCTTTCAGACAGCTTCCTCTTGCATCCACAGTTACTCCTGTTGGATGTGGTTGCCTCACATGATGCTTTATTGTGAAGCATACTTGTCAGCAATTTCCAAAGAAAATTTGTGCCAATTATAGTTTAAATAGTTTCTCTGTAGGGCTCTATTTGTTGACACTGTGGGTTTGCATCTCCGGGGTCGGGTGTTCGATTCCCACCTTTGGGTCTGTGTGCATGTTCTCCCAGAGCTTGGTGGGTTTCCTCTACGTCAGGGGAGTCCAAATCCAGTCCTGGAGGACCAGTGTTCAACACAGTTTGGTGCTTCTTCTTCTCAAACACAGCTGATTTAACTAATCTGTTAATTACTAGGTTCAGTGGGTGTGTTTAGGTGTTGGTGAATTACAAACTGTGCTGGTCACTGGCCCTCCAGGACTGGATTTGGTCACCCCTGCTCTAGGTGCTAAGGTTTCCTCCCACAGTCCAGAGACATACAAATTGGCATTCCCAAATTGCCCATAGTGTGTGAATGCGCTAGTGAATTTTGAGTCCTAAAATAGGAGTAAAAACAGTGTTAATCACCATTGTCCTCTACAGTCTCTAGTTGGACTATTGAGGTTCCTAAATGGATGAATAGAAAGAGTTGGATGTTATTATGCAAAAAAACTAAATTACGTTCATAGAACATATACTATATAAAGAAATCTGATTGTGATAAATTGAATATTTAATAGAATTTAACTTTACTGAAATAATAGTAGCTTTATTATTATTATTTTTTTGCAATTGAAGACAATTCTTCCTACAGATTAACTGAACGTAAGAACTCGTGGATTGGACTGTTTTACATTGCTGAAAAACACAATAAATACTGATAAACACTAGCCTCCCAGGAACTCCTTTAATGGCCCAAATATGGAGAAATGGCCTGTAGCGAGGTCAGGTCTTCAAACAATTCAGGTCAATCAAGATCAGACATACCCCTCGATGAATGTTCTGGGGAAAGACAGCAGTGTGTTCCGAACCACCTCGGCCAGGATCGTCATTCATAGACAGACTACCACTCAAAAGTTTGGGATGACCTTTAACTCCATGGTTTTATTTCTTTCTACACTGTAAAACAATGCTCTCCTTGATATTGAGATGTTTCTGCAACTTCTGCTCTGTAAAGCCTTCATGACGGCTCTAATCTGAGGTGCTGTTTGTTAATTGGTGATTTTTGAGGCTGGTGCCCCTAAATGAGCTTCTCCTCTGCAGCAGAGGTGAGTTTCGGTCTTGCTTTCCTGGGAAGGTCTTCATAAGAAACAGCTTCATCATTGTGTTTGCTAGGTTTTGAAATGCACTTAAAAATATTGTTCTTGCAAGAACTGGTTCTCAAAGGGTGACCTCCATGTCTTAAAATAACAACTGACTGTTTTTGTTGTTTTTACATGATTACCTAATACCATATGTGTTATTTCATAGTTTCGAAATTGTTGTGAAAATAATTAGAAAATAAATCACTTAACAATAACAAAGAGATTTCATCTGATCCCAAACTTTTGGGCGGTAGTGTAGGTCCTCCTTTAAAACGTTTGCACCATTCAGATGTTTTACTGCGGCTAAGGGTCTCATCAACCGATTTACTCATGAATATGAATTGCATATTGATATTCTGATAAAATGATGATCACTTTGTGATTTAGATTTTGTGATTTGAGCATTGTTCACTCGTTCCCACTGTTCTACCTTTTAAACTGAGCAGTTTCACTGCCTAGGTCTTCACAGGGGACTACTAGTCTTGACCAGTGTTGGAGGATGTTACTTTTCTCACAGCGAGTCAAACCACATAGGTCAGATAGGTGTATAACAGCAGGAATGACAAAGGGGGGGGGGGGGGGGGGGGGGCGGGGCTTGTAGGACGACTTTCACATACACACTCTAATGGAATCACTGCTGTCTGGCTCATGGATTACATAAATTGTCTGAATAACGGATTACATTTTTGAAAATATAAATTAATAACTGAGTACTTAAATGGCAGACCTGATTACTCGTTACATCAAAAAAGTTATCCGAGTACTCTAACTTATTTTGCAACGCGTTACACCCAACAGTGGTCTCGCGGTGAGACCCTCCCTGATTCATGCTTTTCATCATCTGTTCACTTGAGTCAGGTAGAAACGGTAAAAAGGTCTCAGTCGCAGGCAAGGTTTTCATCGGGATTCACTGGAGGATGAAACCAGTGGAAGGACACGTCCCTCGATATTATATAACTCCTGAAACAAACCAGAGAGGAATCTAGAATTCAGAAACAGTATGAAGGGAAACTGTGAGTCTCTGACTGAGAGCCAGAGAAAAGAAACTCATGGCCTGAAGGTTGGAAAATGGAAAAACTGGGAGGCTGAAATGAATAATTGCTAGGAATATCAGAGATGTAGTGCGAAGGCAGAAGTGATGGACAGAATTCCTGTTACTTATAAACAAAAGTCCTTATTTGTATTATTACTGTTTCTGCATCATTAACCTCTAGTGGAGTTTGAGACCGAGTGAAGACTTCAGGCTTTGAACGCGTTCTGCTCTGCATAAACTTCTTCATTATCTTCCAGGAAAGTCCTGCTCTGTAATTTGCCTCCAGTGTTTCGGGAAATCAACAAGCCACCTCTTCCTGTCGGTGTGATTAAAACCAAGCTTAGGCCTGGCTTGTTTAGGGTAATTAGTGTCAGCGGCGCAGCAGGAGGCTCTGCTTCAGACCCATACCCTCGAATAACTTTAGGCTAACAACAAAATCTCTCATCTGTGCGCTGCTGTTGGAGCACCCTTGTTACACTTGATGAGTGAATGTCTAAGGCGCCAAGAGAGTGCTGGAAGTCACTTGGATCAGAGGATTTGTTATTTCTGTTTCTGGTGGCACGGTGGCCTAGTGGTTAGCATTGTGACCTCACACCTCATGGGTCGAGTGTTCGATTCCCACCTCGAGTCTGTGTGCATGGATTTTGTTCTCACCTGCTTTGAGGGTTTCCTCCAGCTACTCCGGTTTCCTCTCATAGTCCAAAGACATGCAGTTTAGGCTAACTGGCATTTCCAAATTGCCCCTAGTGTGTGAATGGGTGCTTGTGCCCTGCGATGGACTGGTACCCCATCCAGCATTTGCCTCACCTCGGGCCACGAGGCAGGGTACACCCTGGATGGAATGGTACCCCACTCAAGGGTGTATCCCGCCTTGCGTGCTGAGACCCCTGGGATAGTCTCCAGGCCTCCCGCAACCCTGTACAGGATAAGCAGTATAAAAAAAAGTGAGAGAGCTCTTTTGGGCTGGAGAAAATGTTTGTCTTAATTGGGATTTAACACTTTTCCCGTTTTCTTCTAGGGCCGCTGTATGAACATCTCCCGCATCAAGTCAAGCTCGTCTCCGCATTACCCAGCGTACAACCGCCACACCCCGATCTACACCCCCCAGCAAAGCTGCTCCACTCCTCCTCCTCCACAGAGTCAGCTACCCCCTCCACCTCTCCCCACCAATCCGTCTCCACCCATCACGCCTCCTCCATCATACACCCCTCCGTCGGCCTGGTCCTCCTCGTCGTCATCATCATCGCCTGTTTTCTTTGCTTCGCCTTCCCCTCCGGCCTCGCCTACAGCACCGTTGCCTCCTCTCCCACTGGCGGCACCTCCGTCCCGGGCCCCTCCTCCTGACCGCCCTCCACCACGCCCTTCCCTCTAGAGCTACGGAGGTGAGAGAAGAATCAGGAAGTCAGTCGGAGACTCGAGTCCCTGTCCTTCACCTTGTTGCGCGTGGCTTTTGACAATAAAAACTGAATGACCGGCCCACCAGAGGGAACAAACACGAGGGGACGCATGGACTATGTCTTCGACTAGTTTCAGCTACAAACCTACAGGAAGCGTGACATTATAGACCACACTGAACATCAGGCACAAAGCAGGCTTTCGCAACAGACCACTACTACTTAACCCCACGTGTCCAAACGACAGGATGGATGTTCATCTGATGCCATTTGCAGTGCAGTAAAAAAAAAAAAAAAGCATAATGGACCGGTGAATGTTCCATTTACAGAGTCTATTTAAGGGGAAAAGTTGCAATATGCACAAATTTCTTAATTAATACAGCTAATATGCATTTATGGGTCATTTCTTTTTAAAAGAAGAATCATACATACTACATAATACATAATCATAATCGTACATCTGGCTAAGAAACTTCAAAACAAACAGTACTAATTGCTGTAGTCTGGTATTAGGTGTATTTACAAATAATGTAATCACTGGTGTGTGATTTTTAAAGAAAACATGATCACCATCATACAGTATGATACGCGTCAGTCTATACTGCAGGAAGCAAATGTAATACATGCTCTCTGCTGTTGCACATGCGGTTGCGTTGCTGTTAATTAAGGCAAACACACAGGACAGACAACAATGTGTTATTGTGCTTCTTTGAAATACACAATCGCCGACACACCCTGTTGACTTAGATTTATTTTACTTTTTTTATATATATATATAGGTTTTATTAAAATTTGCACATAGACTTTTAGCAAAACCAAGCGCACAGGCTTTTAAATGTAAATCTCCCCACCCGTATTTGACAATGTTAGTCATAATGTACTTTAAAAGTTGTAGGTTTAGGTTTATTGTTGTATGATTTTTTTTTTTTTTTAATGTTTCACTGATTATAATTATTTGCTTGTGCTTTTTTCTTTTAGTCTAGGAATATTGTAATATATATTACATGCTGGAGTTTGTTTCTTGGCAGAGTTGTTAAGACAAGTACATTACCACCGTATTACGAGGGGCGTTCAAGTCAAACCGGGACTTGTGATGGAAGTTATAAAAGCGATTGCTAGATTGATTGATACAGAAGGCTTCAAGCGCAGTACGGTGATGAGACTCTGAGCTGAAGTGAAACATTTGAATGGTGCGAACGTTTTAAAGAAGGCCGTGAACGACGATCCCGGCCGAGGTGGCTTGGAGACCACTGCAGCTGCTCCTGTGTACCCCTGATCCTTGAAAATCAAAGGATAACTTGTGGAGGAAATGCATGTCTGTGTGGACTGTACACACAATCATTCACCAACACCACTTGCACATTACAGGAACTCAGCTGGGAGTTATTGCCACATCCCCTGTACAGTCCTGACCTCAAGTGTTTTCCACATGTTTGGGTCATTGAAGGAGTTTCTGGGAGAGGCCAGTGTTTCAGACATGACGCAGGCAGTCTGATCATGGCTCTAATGTACTGAGAAAACGTTCTACCTTGATGGGATCCAAGCACTAGTGAAACACTGGGATAACTGCTTTAGTGTAGAAGGGGATATGAAGTGAGTTTTTACTCTCATTAATGTGTTCTGTTCCATCAAAAGTCCCGCTTTGACTTGAACGCCCCTTGTACATGTTTTTTCTCCATTTGTGATCTTTGCACCACATTAAATCCTGATTTCATTCTTGGGTAGAGTACACTAAGCTTTCTAACTAGCCTTAATACTAAACATCTTCCTTCAGAAACCTGACCTAGATTTATCCACAAGAAGGTTGTGCGATGGAAATCCTTGTTTCTTGCCAAAAAAAGAAAGCGATCAGCGTGCCAAAAGTGTGTTTGAAGGATGTGTTTGTTTTCGCTCTGTACCTGTTGTATATACTTTGTGTCATTGCAGTGTGATCTGTGCTCCTGCGTGGTTCATTTTCAGGTTTGATTTTCAGCGAATTCGGCTTCTAAATTATTGCTGAAGGTGTTATGAGCGTGTGCGAGTCTAATACAGGGCTGTGTGTAATGATCCTAATGCAGAACACAAAACAAACACACACACAAAAAAATGATGATTGAAGTGGTTTTGTCGCACTTTTTTTTTTTTTGACACATTTGTTCTGTATCAGTGATAAATAAGTGCTTGATTTGTTTTGCATGTGTATTCCTCGAGTGCTGTGGTTGAATTTAGAGAGGATGGAAATCAAAACCTCATATCGGCGAGTGGAAAAGGACGAGATCGTTTTTTTTTTTTTCAAAGCAGATGTGAAGTACTTTGCAGGGACACGAATACTGAAAATGTATCAGCTGGTACATGTGTGTAGGTATATATATATATATATATATATATATATAGAATACATGTGTGTTTGTGTGTTTCTCTTTTTATAAATGCATTTGATAAACGGCTTGTTTTCTCCTTTCATTGATATTTCTATGCAATGCTTAATGCACCACCCTTAAAAAAAAAGTTTGGGATTTGGGATTTGGCTTTGCTTATCTCGGGGTTCTGTCAGCGCCTGAGCTCTGGTTCGCTCGTGAACAGCCAGGCAGAAGCGTGACCGGAGCTCCAGCACTGCAGCGGCAGCCGACAGCCCTCGGGATCCTACTCTCTCTCTCTCTGTCTTTTCAGGAAGGATTAAATGAACTTCTGGAGACCTTTTCTGCAGCTGGTGTCAGTGCACTCCATTATACGAGTCAGATTGCGCAACACTCGAGTCATCTCCTACCCAATTCGTGACTGCACTGGTTAGATTTAACAATCGCTCGTACTCGAAGCTCACACTAACAACACTGCTCACTTGTAACACATGCTGAAGGCGAGCAGCCTGCTGCATAAATAACTAACCTTCATACACAGAATCTGTATTCTGTATCCGGAGCTGTTTCGTGGAGCCTCGTGTTCGACTTTACATCCGAATACACCACGTTCTCACTATGTGTTGCTCTGACAGTTCATCGACCTCAGCTACATCGTGCTTCTCTAACTATCTAGAGATATCCTAATATATATTAGGGGAGGAAGAATGATGATGTAAGGCTGGTGTTAGAGTGCGGTTAAGGTTTTGTCGCTCCTCTGGGTGTGAGCTTTTAGTCTGAAGTTTGTCTGATATGGATGTTTTTGGATTGGGATGGTGCCGAGTATGAATACATAAACATCTGGAATGAAAAGGAGTCTCTAAACAGGAACAGATAAAACTAGCTTGTGCAATTTGCAAGTGTTTTTAGGAAACGGTTACAAAAATGGTGTGCGTCAGGATGCAATAAAAGGTTTTTACTGGTGTGTGTGTGTGTGGGGGGGGGGGGGTCTTGTTAGGGTGACAAAAGGCTGGTCAGGGTCACAGGGTTTAAATTAGGTGAATAATTTAAATTAGGCTGACAGACAGTCATAGTCTGGCTAAGGAAAAAAATGGAAGGAAAGAAAGAAAAAAAAGAAAGAGAAAAGAAGGAAATAAAGAAATCTACAGTACAGTAATTAATAAGCATAGAAATAAAAATAAGCAAGAAAAAGAAAGAAATAGTAGCAAATAAAGAAAGAAACATACATAATCTAGCTTAGAAGGAGATGGAAAGAAAGAAAGAAAGAAAGAAAGAAAGAAAGAAAGAAAACGAAAGAAAGAAAGAGACAATTTAGCTAAGAAAAAGGATAGACAGTCTAATACAACAAAACAAAAGAAAAGTAAAGAAAGAAAGAACAAAAGTGGCATAATCTAACTAAGAAAAAAAATGGCAATAGAAAGAAAAAAAGAAGCCAGAAAAGAAAGAAAGACAGACATCGTCTAGCTGAGAAAGAAAATGGAATGAAAAAAAGAACAAAAGAAATAGTAGCTACTAAAGAAACACATCTAGCTAAGTACAAAACAAGCTAAGAAAAAATGTCTAAGAAAAAAAGAAAAAGATGACAAGAAAGATAGAAAGACAGTCTAGCTAAGAAAGGAGTAAACAAATAATGAAAGAAACATATACAGGCTGGGACAAAAGTAGGGTTACAGTTACTTCATTATCTGCTTCACCTTCACAATCAGGTTTTAGATATAAAAATTATTATTATCAAGAAGGTGGACTCTTTCAGC
>JAAGKR010012031.1:0-17566 GCA_011419295.1 Clarias macrocephalus
TTTCTTTTCGTGTGTGTGTGTTTTCGTGTGTGTGTGTTTTCGTGTGTGTGTGTGTGTGTGTGTTTTCGTGTGTGTGTGTGTGTGTGTGTTTTCGTGTGTGTGTGTGTGTGTGTTTTCGTGTGTGTGTGTGTGTGTTTTCGTGTGTGTGTGTGTGTTTGTGTGTGTGTTTCGTGTGTGTGTGTGTGTGTTTTCGTGTGTGTGTGTGTGTGTTTTCTTGTGTGTGTGTGTGTGTGTTCGCGCGTGTGTGTGGGGTCACAATCATTCCACAATCATTATGATAGTAACTAGTTGTGACGTGTTACTGATAAAATGCAGAGGATTAACTACTTATCTGAGTGTTTAAGCTGAACTTTGAACCCTGACCTCAGAGAGGGTCGTGTTACTGTCTGCTCCTCAGTCTGTGAGGTCATAACGCGTCTCCTAACAGTCTGAGTCTCATCTGTATACACGGAGACACACTGTCAATGTTTAAAGAAATTGATCTTGGAGTCAGTGTGGAGATCCCTGAATCACTACACGATACAGAACGGAGTGTCTCCTGAGAACTGAAGTGTCTCCGTCACTGTGCGTCTCAGGGTTAGGGACAGGGGTAGTCAAGGGCTTACTGATCGGAAGGTCTCAGGTTCAAACCCCCACCATGGTGTCCCTGTAACCCTCAGCTGCTCAGATGTGTAATGAGATAAATTCTGAGTCGCTCTGGAGAAGGGCGTCGACCAAATGATGTAAATGTGAATGTAAATCCCCAGTGTTCAAACTTAGTCTCACACGGTCTCAGAGATCTACAGATCAGCTCAATACTGCCGTCATGTGGTCTTTCATGGTTACCCCATTCATCACCACAAACACTGTACACCAGCATTCACACTTCAGGAGGGTGGAGCTGCTCCTACCTTCAATGTGTTTAATAATGAAACAGCAGCTGCTTAATCTTAACCACCTTAAGTGTCTTTAAACTGATAACTGTGTAATTATCTGCTCTCGTGTAGTCTCGGGTCTCACTACTTGGGGGGGGGGCATATGAGTTACTTTTAAACCATTTTGTTCCACTGACTCTGAGCTGTTCTCCATAAAAAAGGAAGTGATGTCATTCAGTGTTTCTGTCATGAGTCATGACCCATAAACCCTGAGACCTGTACATTTAATGGGGAAATGCGATTTATTGAACTGGTTTTGTGTGTGCGTGTGTTTGTGTGTGTGTTTTGTTGGTAACAGTGTGTTTATTTCTGTTAGAGTGATTACTTCGACATCTACACACAGTACTGCACCAACTACCCAAAGTAAGTCAAACAGAGAGAGAGAGTGTGTGTGTGTGTGTGTGTGTGTGTGTGTGTGTGTGTGTGTGTGTGTGTGTGTGTGTGTGTGTACACAAGGGGTTAGGGGTAGCTCAGTGGTTTAGGTATTGGACCATGTTGTTCCTGTTGGGCCCTTGAGCGTGGCCCCTAACGCTCACCTGCTCAGACGTGTAATGAGAGAAGTCGCTCTGGAGAAGGGCATCAACCAAATGCCATGAATCTACAGTAGATGTAAATGTACAACTGTGAAATGTGATTAAACATGGAGTTTGTGTGTGTGTGTGTGTGTGTGTTTTACTTTGTTAGCTCGGTTGCTGCGCTAACCGAATGCATGAGAAATAAAACACTGCTGAAGTTTTTCATGGAGAGACAGGAAGCTCTGCAGCACCCACTTCCTCTCGGCTCATATCTCCTCAAACCTGTGCAGAGAATACTGAAGTATCATCTCCTGTTACAGGTGTGACACACACACACACACACACACACACACACACACACACACACACACACATACTAACTCACCAGTGTGGAACAATAATTGTGATTTGTATATAATGTATATATTTATATAAATGTGTGTGTGTGTGTGTGTGTGTGTGTGTGTGTGTGTGTGTGTGTAGGAGATCGCGAAGCATTTTGATCCTGATAAAGACGGTTATGAAGTGGTTGAAGAAGCCATTAACACCATGACTGAAGTCGCCTGGTACATAAACACCATGAAGAGAAAACATGAACATGCAGTCCGACTTCAGGTTACCACACACACACACACACACACACACACACACACACACACACACACACACACACACACACACACCTGGACATCCAGCGGTTCAGTGACCATAACCTGCTGTAAGCTATGTCGCCGCGTCTCATTGGGATGGGACCAGAGCAAACTTACTTCTTCGGCCATCGCCTTCGCTAGTTTAAACACCTCTGTAAAGTTACTCTTGCTAACCTCTGACTGACGAAGGCGTATATCATTAGCTCCAGCATGTACCACTATCTTAGAGAACCTAAGCTGTCCTAGAGCCCTAAGATTACCTGCTATGTCCGGTGCTCTGGGATACACCTGACCACTGCCGCTGGCTCCCCTAAAGGCCGAGCTAATTTCACCTGCCTCAGTATAGAGTCTCCTATAACCAGAGCTCTTTCAGGTTTCTCAGAAAAGCTACATATTATATTACATGACTGAGAATAAGATTTTCTGTCTGTTCCAGGAGGTGCAGTCGTTGCTGATTAACTGGCGCGGCCCGGACTTAACCACGTACGGCGAACTCGTTCTGGAGGGAACCTTTCGCTTTCATCACACGAAAAACAACAGAACGCTCTTTCTGTTCGAGCGAATCCTGCTCATCACCAAACGACGTGGAGAAAACTTCCTCTACAAAACGCACATTTCTGTAAGGGGCAGTGAGCGGTACACTGGCGAACACTACTAATACGTCAAATGTACTGATGTATTCCCATGCATGAGCTTATTAATATGCTAATGTTTGCACAGTGTTCGACGCTGATGCTCATGGAGGGAGCGAAGGACTCGCCGTGTTTCAGCGTCACACACTACAAGCACCCTAAACATCCTCACACAGTGCAGGTGACCTCTGACCCACATGACACCGTTAACTTTAGTTAAAGATGATCAGAGTGGAAGAGCTGAGCTTACATTAGAACAGCAACCAGAACTTTATTCAGAGCCCTGTTTCTTTTTCATGTTAGAATGTAATAAAACTGAACTAGTTGATTTGGTCATTAGTTTGTGAGTTTAACAGTTTAACTGCCATCATCTCTTTCAGGCCAGAACCTTGGAGGAGAAGAAGCTCTGGACTCACCACATCAAGAGACTCATTTTAGAGAATCATCACACCACCATTCCACAGAAGGTGCTGCAGCACACACACACACACACACACACACACACACACACACAGACACACACACACACACACACACACACACACACACACACACACACACACACACACACACACACACACGGAGATATTGTTGTGTAACTTTCTGTAACATTCTGTTTCATGCTGTTTCAGGCTAAAGAGGTGATTTTAGAGATGGATCCAATGTGTAAGTTTGACACTTTCTCAGTGTGAAAGCATGAAATACTTATTATATAAAAATCAACACATTTCGTGATATTAAAATAATCAATACATTTAAAATGTCATGATTTAACAGTATTAAAACCTGGGTCCTCATTTATCAACCACACACACACACACACACACACACACACATTTGTCTCTGTGCACTGAATGGGATTGATCGAGAGTGTAAAGACACACCTGCGTCTCCACACACTCACTGTGCAAACACCCCCTACTGGTAGAGAAGTGAAATGATTCAATTCAATTTTTACTGTATAGAGTTTTTAACAATTGACATTGTCGCAAAGCAGCTTTAAACAATCAAAAGAAATTATGGACGTTTGTATGAAATGTGAATGTGTATGAATCAGAATGATCAGATCGTCCCTGATGAACGAGCCGAGGGCGACGGTGCTGAGGGAAAAACTCCCTGAGATGGCAATAGGAAGAAACCTTGAGAGGAACCAGACTCAACAGGGAACCCATCCTCATCTGGGTGATAACGGAGAGCAGGGACCAAGTCACATAATGTATAAAGTGAATGTATATTTAGTGCAGAGGGCAAACAGGGACTCCGGCAGGACTAACTATAACATCATAACTAAAAGGAAGAGCCAGAAGGAAACACGGACATGAGGGGGAACTGAGATGTAAAGAAACAAATCACTTCACCGTAAAGGCAAATCTACTTACAAAATGCTTGGATAAATAAATGGGTTTTTAGCCTGGACTTAAACACTGAGACTGTGTCTGAGTCCCGAACACTAATAAGAAGACTATTCCATAACTTTGGGGCTTTGTAAGAAAAAGCTCCGCCCCCTGCTGTAGTTTTCATAATACGTGGTACTGACAAGCAGCCTGCATCCTTTGATCTAAGTAGCGGCGTGGCGGATTGTAAGACACTAGCAGTTCACTCAGATACTGCGGCGCGAGACCATTTAATGCTTTATACATCAAAATAGTATTTAAAATGGATGTGAAATTTCCCAGGGAGCCAATGCAGTGTAGATAAGATAGGGGTGATGTGCTCGTATCTTCTGGTTCTAGTGAGACTCTCGCTGCTGCATTCTGGACTAACTGAA
Organism: Clarias macrocephalus; assembly: GCA_011419295.1. NCBI lineage: Eukaryota > Metazoa > Chordata > Actinopteri > Siluriformes > Clariidae > Clarias > Clarias macrocephalus. The sequence goes on from JAAGKR010012031.1 coordinate 4,480, forward strand.
GCTTGTTTATGCACCTAGTTGAACAAGCAGACAGTAAAGTGTTACAATAGTCCAACCTAGAGGTGATAAAAGCATGAACTAGTTTTTCTGCATCGTTTAGTGACAATATATTTCTTATCTTGGCAATATTTCTGAGGTGAAAGAAAGCTATCCTGGTAATATTATCTACATGTGCTTTAAACGAAAGGCTGGAATCTATAATCACACCGAGGTCTTTTACTGTTGCACTTGATGGAACAGGAAGGCCATCTAAAGTTACAGTGTGATCAGAAAGCTTACTTCTAGCTGCTTGTGGTCCTATGACTAGAACTTCTGTCTTATCAGGATTAAGCAGAAGGAAGTTAATTATGAGCAGTCAAATAGGATCTAAGTCAGGAGAGGGCAGTTCCCTTAATCCCTACTACATTATCTAATCTGTGAAGGAGAATACTGTGAGCAATGGTGTCAAAAGCTGCACTGAGGTCGAGTAACACAAGTATAGTGACGCAACCCTGATCAGAGGCCAATAGGAAGTCGTTTACTACTTTAACGAGTGCTGTCTCTGTGCTGTGATGAGGCCTAAACCCTGACTGATACAATTCGTTTATGCTATTACTATGTAGATGTGAACACAGTTGCTTCGCTATTAGCTTTTCCAGCCTCTTGGAGATAAAGAGGAGGTTTGATATCGGCCTGTAATTGGGCAGCTGACAGGGGTCAAGGTCAGGTTTCTTAATTAGCGGTTTAATAACCGCTGGAGATTTCTGCAGTGGTCTTATTTCTGGTTAATTTAGCTTCGGTATCAAATAAAAATCTCAGATTATTTTTATTATTTTCTACAAGAGTGGAGAGATGCGTTGATCTAGCTACACTAAGAGCTTTTCTATAGTTCAGGATGCTTCTCCTTCCAAGCTATTTGAAATACTAACAATTTAGTTTGGCTCCATTTACGTTCAAATTTTCGAGCGGTTTGTTTTAAACTGCGCATGTGATCATTATACCCGGGAGCGAGTTTCTTATCTCTAATCATTTTCCTTTTAACTGGAGCTACATTATCTAAGCTATAACGAAGTATACGAAATATTCAGTTGCCTGATCCAGTTCTGTGGAGTCTGATGGCGATCCAATCAAAGTTGGTAACTCTGGGAGATTATTGATAAAGCTCTGTGTGGTATTTGATGTGAATGTACGTTTAATACGGACGCGCGGTGCTGTGCGTATATTATTACTATGACAAGATAATTGAGACAATATAGTGATCTGAGATAACTTCAGACAGTGGAATTATGGTTATATTTATTATACTTAATCCAAAGAATATTATTAAATCTAATGTGTGACCTCAGGGGGTCTTCTGGATTCTCAAAATAAATATTAAAATCTCTAGCAGTTAACACTTTGTCTACAGAGATGACTAGGTTTGAGATCTGCAAATTCACAGAGAAATTCCGAGTACGGCCCTGGGGGTCTGTAAATGATAATTAGCGGGATCGACTGAGCTGACTTCATATTTGTAGCTACACTTTTTAAGTTACTATAGAGAACTTCAAATGCATTACATTTGTGTCCGTGTTTTTGTTTGATAGTCAGATTATCATGGTAAATAACTGGTGGTATAGCAGAAGTCGCTCTGGATAATGTTGTAAATGTAAATCTGTTCATTTTTTAAATAGGACTTTTTATTTACTTTTTTTAGCAGGACAATGGTACTGACATTTCACATTTCTAACATTACCGATGATTTTTGAGAGTTGATGATTTGAAAGACTTTTCACACTAAATACTAGTTTGTGTGTTTATTCTATAACGCTCTGCACATCAGTTTATAATGTGTGTGTTCAAATGTGATTAATAATCCCAGTGTCCATCAGCGTGTGTGTGTGTGTGTGTGTGTGTGTGTGTGTGTGTGTGTGTGTGTGTGTGTGTGTGTGTGTGTGTGTGTGTGTGTGTGTGGCTCTTGTGCACTAATTTCCTCTTTGTTTAGTGTGTGTGTTGATAAATGAGACCAGTGGTGTTTGATTGATTAAATATAGATGAGCTAGTTTCTAAACACATTGTGAATCTGAGATCTAAATGATTGTAAAGTTAATGTAAGTGTGTTTGTGTGTCACAGATGAGAAGTACAGGTTTAACTCGGACAGGAAAAAGAAAACGCAGTCTGATGACTTTACACACGCTCGTCAGTCAGGTCTCTGCTATTTTATCTATAATCACACACACACACACACACACACACACACACACACACACACACACACACACACACACACAACATTATATGTTATTCCAGCTGTGTGCTTTGTACATATGAATATTCACTGAAGTTGTTTGTTTTTTGCTTTATTTTCAGAATTAAACAAACAGACTCTGAAGAACAACAACGGTAAATTCACTGTAACATTTTTTCAAATAAGGAAATAATCACAAACCTATTTACAGTTTTTTTTAGTTTTTGTTGCCTGATGTATTTTATGGTAGTGTATGATATTCAATCCGATTAAATTCGAAAGAATTATTTAAGTGTGTATGGAATGTGAATGTGTGTGAATCAGAATGATCAGATCGTCCCTGATGAACGAGCCGAGGGAAGACTATTCCATGACTTTGGGGCTTTGTAAGAAAAAGCTCCGCCCCCTGCTGTAGTTTTTATAATACGCGGTACTGACAAGCAGCCTGCATCCTTTAATCTGAAGTAGGCGTGGCGGATCGTAAGACACTAGCAGTTCACTCAGATACTGCGGCGCGAGACCATTTAATGCTTTATACGTATTAAAAAATTTTTTTAATGATATAACAGTGTTCCCATGTTTCCTTTCTTTAAAATCTTAAGTTTTATTTTTAGTCCTTTTATCGGATTCTCAATTTCTGATTCTGTTTTTCTCTGAATTTGATTTCCTGCTTCTGCTTGAATGGAACCTGCAGCCGTGCTTAAGGTAAGAACCTGAATTTTACACATTTAAGGGAAATAAAATTTAACAGATGACATCCGAGCAATTAAAAATTAAGATAAAAATATTTTTGTTTGTCTGCTTTAACACTTTTACATTTAGTCTAAATCCTGATTCAACCACATAACGAATGTCATTGAACTTCGCTGTTTTTATTGATTTTATTTTATTATTTTATATACTGGACTCTTAAGGCTGATTTCTATTTCTATGTCATGTCTATATACTATTTTCTAAGTAAGATATATCTTTATTTATCTATATATCTTATATCATCTGTATACTTGTGTGCTTGTGTTTGTTTGTGGTGTAATTGCACCAACAAACCACTAGGAGTTTTTGTGCCTGTCGCTGGAGTGAATGTATTTTGAATACTAGAAACTGACTTCTTTGATGAGTCACTCCTCGGTTTGGTCCATGATTGTTCATAATTCAACTCAATTAAAAAATGTAAATTTACGAAGCCATGAAAAAGAAGTCAGAAGACCGTTGCTTTCATGTCGACCAATCACAGTGTGTCGCTGTGACGTGTAGTTACTTTTCGGGGGAGGGGCACGGCGGGCTACGCTGTAGCGTCCAGCACAAGCACGGTATAGACTAGGCTCCTCCCATACAGTTACTCCTGACTCCGCCCATGTGCCCAACCCTCACAGTTCTCTTCCAGTTGAGCCATGTGCTCTGTTCTTACTGATGTTTTTTCTCTCGGGTTTGATCACCCTTTTTGTTTTCCTTTTGCTCCATGTCGAGTGAGGAGAGTTAGAGATGCCATGACACAAGCCATTAAAGTAGAGACATTTTAACAAGGGCCTAGGTGCTGTTAGCTCTGACCAGGGACGAGCGTTTGTCCTCCATTGTGGTTATGTGTGTGTTTGGACTCCGGTGTGGGTGTGGCAGCACTCGGTCAGTGAAGGAGAACTGCGGGAGAACCTTATGGCTCTGAGCTCCACCTCAGGCATTCTGCAGGCCATGAGCTTGGAGGACAGACGCCTGCGTGGCACTGACGGCGAGGACGCTACACACTGTGAGCTTCAGGATGAGGAGGAAAATGGAAGCGAATCAGATGATATGATCGCAGAGGATTTTAGCAGCTCCATGATTTCCTGCTGGAGCTTCAGGGCTAAAACTCTGCTGCAGCTCAACATGGTGAGATGTTTATTAGAGGCCACGCTGCATGGCATCATGTTCTACTAACACACTGAGCACTTCTGGGATGCATTGGTGTTAGGAGTGTGTGTGTGTGTGTGCGCGCGAAGGGCTTTAACACATGTAGGAGACATGCTTGCTTTTTCATGCTGGATTTTAAACAGGAGGAGCAATGTGTAGATCTTCCATTTTCTGCTGGGCTTTTAACCTCCTAAAGTGCCGTCATGTGTTTGGAAATGGAATTTACTTTCAGAAGCAACTTTAACATTCCTCAGCTTCAGTCCTCCATCAGCACGAGCAGATTCTACAGCTAAGCTAATGCAGAAACCACAACATCTACAGCGTTCCATGAGCACTACTGTCATCTGACTCCGCCCTCATTTTTTCTCTGTTCACTGACTCTGCCCACCCCATTCACTGACCCCATGGAGGTTTATCTTTGCATAACGCTGCTGATCTTGTAATCACTAGGCCTGGTTATACATCATCATTAATGTTTGTGTGTCAGGATGAAGAGTGTCAAAGACCAGGAGACGCACATCTGTCCCAACAGGAGGAGAGACGGGTGTGTGAGGATCCAAAAACAAATGAGGTCTGATATAATTATCATCTTATAACCAGATTTTTCTTGTCTTATTTAATTTTACATTCATTTTATTCCTCCACCAGGAGGTCACATTATGTTTTCGACTTCTTCTTGAGAAACCACAAGAACAAACCAATGAAGAAGTAGTTGTGTTTTTAGGATTCATCCATCCATACAACTATGGCTATATTGACATTACAAGCCACACCGCTCAATTCTGATTTTTTTTTTTTTTTGTTGTTGGTCAGATCGGATTTGCAGGTCATGACGGTTTGATCATCTCGTTACAGTGGCACCTGGAAGTGGGTGTGATATATGTATATTAGGCAGGAAGTGAACATTTTCGCCAGACTGTGATATCTAGACGACGTGTCTGGGTCAGAGCGTCTCGCAGCTCTTGTGGCATGTTCTCGGTCTGCAGGTGTCATGACCTACAAAAGTGCTCCAAGGAAGATGAACTGTGACAGGGTCATGGACCAGCAAGGCTCACTAATGCACATGGGGAGTAAAGGCTGGCCCATGTAGTCCGATCTAATAAAAGAACTACTGTAGATCAAACTACACAGGGTGTTGCAGTTTGTTGTGTATGGAGCTGTGTAGCTGCAGAGTGGTCAGGGTGCCCATGCTGGCCATGTTCTCCAACAAAAGCTGCTCAGAACTAGACGACAGAGTGATGGAAGAAGATTTACACACTGAGTTACACTCCTTTATGGAGACGGTATTCCATGATATCATCAGCCACTTTCAGCAGGATAATGTACCCTGACACACACACACACACACACACACACACACACACACACACACACACACACACACACACACACACACACTGTTCAGGAGGAACAGGACAAAGTGTTGGTCTTACACACCAGGTAAATTCCTGACTTTTTAACAAAGTAACTGCAAATGCGTAAATGAATGTTTTGTGGGATTTATAAAGAAAATTTTCTCTGGGATTAATGAAGTTAATTGAATCTTGAATCATTGAAATCTCAGATGGGTGTTTCCGTTCATCATTGAATTATCAACACAATCAGCAGTTGAACTGATCAGTGTCTGGAATTGATGCAAAAAGGGGCAAGGTCAAAGCAAGGTCAAATGTTAGAATTTAGCTGCTTTCTTCGTGTTTTGAAGTGTAGAACAAGACTTATCACCTCATTGATGCCAATGGTGTCGTTTTAAGCTAGTTTTTTAAACACTGATGTATATCCTCGATTTTTAGGCTTCACCAAACACCTTGCAGTTCCAGAAGAGCAGCGCAGTGCGTGGATCTGAAACAGGTTTAAGGTCCACGACTGACGTTGGAGGAGCTGATGTGGACCGCGTGAGCGTCGTGGAGGGATCGGACCGGTACGGCGTTAAGGAAGAACTGATGCTGAATCAGGAAGGACAGTCTTCAGAAGAGGAAGTGGAGGAGGAATCTACAGGACCTGAGAATCGCTCCATCCTTCCGTCGTCTGTTCTTGACAAAGCAGGTCTCATCGCTGAACATTTTATTGCCAGCACTCGCCGCAGTACCTCAGCACCCGACGAGCTTCGGTCTCCTCAGCACACTCACCAGGAAGGAACATCGAGCAAAAACACAACCGCAAACCTTACCCTCATGTCCCCAAAAGAGGAGACAGTGTCTGGACCAGATCGACATGTCTGTAAGCGGAGAGACTCGATACTGTCCAAACAGGAACAGCTGTTAATCGATAAGGTCAGGAGCTACTACGAGAGTGCTGAGCAGCAGGACGCCGGTTTCAGCCTGAAGCGCAGGGAGAGCCTGGCGTACATCCCGAGTGGGCTAGTGCGCACTTCTGTCAGCCACTTCAACAAATTCCCACGCACTGACCGCTGGCTCAGAGCCCCAAACATGGACACACCGCTAATGACATCTTCACACGCGGGTTCTGACATGAACACCAAACCTGATGGAGTCACACTGCACGGTACAGACGGCGACGTCTCGGTGAGCCACAAACCAGAAGAAATCTCAGACGGGTGTTTCCGTTCATCAGCGGAAATGATTAAGGTTTGGGAGGAAATGGAGAAAGAGGTCACGAGGTCACAGAGAGAGAATAAGTTTAGAGACGCTTCACGATTCAGAGGAACGACTTCAGTTTCTCAGAGGTTCAGCAGGAACACGGAACATCAGGAACGAGAACCGACGGCCCCTGACGATCTCGGCACCATCGCAGAGGAATCTCCAGCCAAGGTTAAACACTCTCACCTCTCATTTGTAGTGAGGTGTGTTTTAGGCTTAACGTAAACATTTCCCAGAATCAAGGTATAAAAAGTGCATTATTGTTATCTTGTAATTCAGGGTAAAGAAGAAACCGAGTCAGGGGAAAATGCAGTCTTCAGTCTGGCGAAGAAGTTTAACCAGCACAAAGAGAGCAGAGAGACTTTCACTGCGTCAAGGAGGCGGGGCTCAGACACGACAACAACCGCGGCTAATAATATAAACCTACCGCTCTTGACAGGCGAGGAGAGCAAGAGAACCCGTGCAGGTGAGAGCCACACAGGCCCAGTCACAGGCAGGAAGAACATCACGGTGTTCTAATCATGTCATAGAGACTGTGGAGACATGTGAAGCTTATTAGCGAAAAACAAACTAAAGCAAGATATTCATTAATCTCGCGTATGAACTCAAAACTCTGGTCACTCTGACCTCTTGTGGACTAATTTGGTATTATAGGACACAAACGTGATTCAGTATTTGTTTAAAAACAAAAGTGCAGTTTATCACAAAAACAAAAATGTATAAGAAAAAGTTTAAAGTTTCAGACAGACCTGAAGAATACAATAAGAAGTGTTAAAAAGACATCCGATTGGTTTTGAGATTTATAATAGGTTTTTGATTGTTTTTTGATAAATTTGAATGGTTTGTGGTTGGTTTTTAAGACTTTGATTGTAGATTTTATATTTTATTATTTTGAGCTGGACGTGATGGTGAAGAGCCAAGCGACACCTTACAGTTAAAGAAGAAATCACAGTTTAATATAACCGGACTGCAGATAATTTTTGACTAGAAATAACAGTTATTGAGAGACTTCAGGTGATATTGCACAGGAATTACATTCACTTGTGTTGTACGTTATATGTACAGTATGTATTGTATGTGTGTGTGTGTGTGTGTGTGTACATACAATTGCACTGGTTACAATTTTCTTGCTACATCCTGGGAAATAGATACAAAAAACAATAGAAATATAATACAAATAAATGAACACACCATTAGCAGTAGATAAAGACACACACACACACACACACACACACACACACACACACACACACACACACAAGCTTGATTCCCAATAACCCTGTGTCTGATGTTGATAACAGAATGTTTGAATTATTTTTATTTTGCAGGAAAACCAAACCTGGTACTCTCATTAACAACGTGTGTTCAGACCACACAGGATGCGACACACACTCCCTCCTCTAACAGTGGGACGGTTTTATCTCCGGAGCGCTCACACCTGAAAAGTCCTTTACATTCTGAGGGCTTCCCCTGGCCAGACGTGAGCAAATTGCGTTCCAGATACCACGTGCTAGACGGTGCTTCTCAGACGGCTCCTGCTGCACACACACTCTCTCCAGAGCTCGACTCGGACAACAGGGCGTCTCGTGTTCGGCGAGCCGGGTCTCTGGATCAGAAACTGCCTGTCTTTGGCTGGACCGATTTACAGAGCAAGAAGGTGACAAGTGACTACAGCGTCTCAGCCCAGGCCGCGCTACCCAACAACAGGACCGTTATTGTGCTGGAAAAAGTCAGCACACACACCAGCCGATCCCTGGCTCACGGTCAGGTTCAGTCCCCCACCTCTCTGGAGAAGACGTCCCCGGTGTCTGTGACCGAGCGCTGCCGGCTGTACGAGGATCTGGACGAGGCCGTGTTAAGAACGGGGCCAGACACCAAAAACAAAGACAGTAACGCTGATAAATACAGCAACGGCACACAGCCCGGTGTCGTCAAAAACCTCCGTGAGAAATTCCTCAGTTTGAGCTAGAAGAGGGGAGGATGAGGGGGTGATGAGGGGAGCGTTTATGACACGACACAGAGTTACAGAAAGACAATATATAATGTGTATCAGTCAGTGTTTAAGCCACCTGGTCCAGATTCTACACATCTGGAACTGTACAGCAAATTATTATTTCTTCTAGAACAGAAGTCTATAACGGGGCTGTCCAGTCTTCTCCAGAAAGTGTGTGTGTGTGTGTGTGTGTGTTTGCGCAGGTTTTCATTTAAACCAAGCAGAAGCCACACCTGTAATGTAGATAATGAAACAAAGAGATGGTTTAATTACACCAGTGATTAATCTCGTGATTAATGTACTTACTGTAAGATCAGATTGTAGTTCATGATAGTTTTATATTATACAGTATATCAGTAATTAATGTCTGTTTTTTGTTTTAGGTTTTTATCTTAACAAAATCTAAGCAATTTTATTTAAGTCCATTTTTATTTTATTTTATCACTCACTGTAAATAAAAAAAACCACTGCATTGTCTTTCCCTGCTTTCACAATATAGCCACCAAACTTTCATCTTAAACATATTATGCTAATTTAATGATACTACTACTACTAATAAGAAGAATTATTATTATTATTACTGTTATTATTAATTAATCCAATTAAATTTTAAATTGTAAATTATAAAGAATAGATTGGATTTAAATTCTGTTCCCAAAAAGTAGTAAAATGTTACATTTTATTAGCATGAAATGTCCTTTTTTATGATGATTTTCTGTCATTAATCATGTATTATAATTTATGCTATTTATTAAGATCCTTAAGATGATTTTGTGCTTCATGTTTAAATTTATGTTGAAAATACACATAAGATAAAGTAGTTTGTCTGAGTCTCATTCACTGCAACCAATCAGATGTGGGGCCTCTGATCCGCCTACTGTCAGGTATCAGGAGTAGCTCAGTGGTTTGGAAGGTCCCAGGTTCAAACCCCACGACCATTAACTTGCCCCTTCTTGAGCCCTTGAGCAAGGCCCTTAACCCTCAACCGCTCAGATGTATAATGAGATAAAAAATGTAAGTCGCTCTGGATAAGGGCGTCTGCCAAACGCTTTAATGTGATGTCAGATGTGGCCTTTGACCCGCCTCTATAATCCCGTCATCTCCGCCCACTGTCAGGTGTGGCCTCTCTTACAACACCATTATATACATGTGATGCATTTAAGCAGTAATCATGTTCCACAGAGATCCAGGTGATTGAACAGAAAGAGTGCAGAGATTAACTGCCCTAGTTTTAGAATCAGTGCCTTAATTTAAGAAAACTCTAAAGATTAGTGACTTTGCAGAATTAGCCATATAAAGTACACTAGGTTAGTTTTATTTAAATCTTGTTTTATCTTTGACAGTCTTTGATTGTGTAAAGCTGCTTTGCAACAATGACGATTGTTAAAAGCACTATACAAATATAATTGATTTGAGTTGAATTAGCTCTTGAAATTGTTCAGCTTGAGGGTGTTTCTGTGCTTTTCAAATCAGAATATGATAAATCTTTTCATAACTAATGCGTTAATAAAAAAGTAGATTTTTTTTAAATGACTAAATAGTAAAGAAGAGTAAAACTCGTATGTATTGCAACTCCCCACACTGACTCCAAAATATATTTTTATTAGTTAAAAAAATTATATACTGTATATTTGTATTTTTTTTTAATGCAAACATACTTACATTACATTAAATTTAAAATGGCGAAAGAAAAGAAAAGAAGCAATTCATTCTTATAACTACTCTGCATGTATGTGTGTGTGTGTACACAGTCTTATTCAAAAATTTAGGCACCCCTGTGTTAGGTGGCAGGCAGTTCAGTATAATAGTTGTTGATAGATGTCAAGTCCACAGAGAAACAGCTGTCAACATCAGAGGCCAGAACCGTCTTCATAGTAGAGTGAAACCATCCCCAGATACCGGACACATCCCAAAGAGAGATCAATTCCTGTTTCACCCAAATGAGGATGGGTTCCCTGTTGAGTCTGTTAACTATAATAGCATAACTTAAATGGAGAGCCAAAAGAAAACACAGACATGAGGGCTTCCTGAGATGTAAAGCAACCAATCACCTCACCTTCAACAAACCTTAGTGGGGAAGACAGCATCTAAACATACCAGTTCACCAGAATACTCTACGTCCATAAGTCCCCCAGATCTGCTCCTTTACCTAAGGCAAATCTATTTACAAAATGCTTGGTTAAATAAATAGGTTTTTAGCCTAGACTTAAACACTGAGACTGTGTCTTAGTCCCGATCACTATTTGGAAGACTATTCCATAACTTTGGGGCTTTGTAAGAAAACGCTCCGCCCCCCTGCTGTAGTTTTCATAATACGCGGTACTGCCAAGCAGCCTGGCGGATCGTAAGACACTAGCGGTTCACTCAGATACTGCGGCACTTAATGCTTTACAGTGTGTCACAGAAGTGAGTACACCCCTCACATCTCTGCAAATATTTAGTTATATCTTTTCAGATATAACTCTTTCAGAGCGCTACAGCTCAGACACGTAGGATAGAATATGCGTCGTGGGTTATTAGGCCTAAAAACCATTACAATATTTTATTTTATTTATTCACTAAATAGGTCAAAGATCACTGATTAGGACATGAGGAAGATTGCAACTGTGATCCACCCTAATACAAAATGTTTTGGCTGAAACTTTGACCCAAACTGTTAAAGACGTTTATTAGATAATTTAACTTACAATAGCAAAATCTTACATTAGAAGCGATAAAAAAATATCGTTGGATTAAAGGGAATCTTAATCTTAGCTCACACCCTTAATCCTAAATAGAATTTTGTGCCGTTCCAATACCTGAAACCAAAACATAACCGTCAGTGTCTTCAACCACTAGTTTCGAACTGTAAGAATAAACCTCTAACCTAATCATAACCATTAATTAGAAAATTTACTTTTTCACAACCTCATAGTTAGATAGAACCACTAGTTTCGAAACATAGACCTAAACTTTAACCCTAAACATAACCGTCAGTTCAAAATCTAAGTTCTAGAAACCTAGGTCAGCATGTTCTTATAAGCCTAGGTGTATTTGACCTTGAATCTTTCCACAGGCACTTTCCCTTAAGGCGTATTCTACCCTAACTGAGGTAAGAGTGCTTGTGGATTAATTTTACCCCAGCCTAGCCCAAACCACGATCGTTAGTTTTCTATAATCTATCAGGTGTCATCTGTTGATCGTTAGTATGGAGAGTGCTGGAGATGAGGCCAGAGTTGCAGGCCCGTGCACCACGTAGTTTCTGGATTCATCCTAGGGTAAGGTTAGGGTGAAAAATATTCTGCAGCCCCGGGAAAGACCCGGAACATGCGTTGTGCACTGGCCAGCCACTCAGGCCTCATTTTCTGCTGCCCCCAACATGACGGTCGACCGATGTTGCCTGTTTAGAGTTTAAAAGCTAAGGATTTCGTTTTTGGGTAAGCTGGCCCTCCAGGAGCCCATTTTAATTTTTAAAATTAAAATCAGGGCCTGGGGGTAAAGATTCAGGGTCAATTTTAATTATGTTTCCAACATTATACGACGCCTATGATTAAAATAAGACTTAGGATTCTTTAGAGTAAACGCCTGTGGCTTTAAGGCCATACAAGAGCACCGAGTAGGGTAAGGGTTGTGGAAAGGGGGGAGGATTAAAGACAATAAGGCTAACTGTCCCAGGACAGGGTCCAAGGCAAGGAAACAGTGGGGTAGGGTAGGTTGGTGGTTAGGATGGGAAGACTCGGTTCCCTGCAGACCTAGAACCAAAAATAAAAAGTTAGAGGTTAAAACAAGATAGGGTTAGGGTTAAAGTAAGAATTTATTAATTCCCATTCCTGGATTTTAATTGCTCTGGCAACATCTTTCACTTCTGGTAATCTCTATTTCCATACTAAAGTGAGAAACCAGCTCTCTTGTCAAAAAATGTGACATGATACTTTATTGAAAAAAGAAAAAGGAAAAAAAAGGACCAAGGAAAAAGAAACAGAAAAGATTAAAAAAAAAAAAACTAATTAAAATTAAATAAAAAGAAAAAAAGAATCTAGAAGTACCCCCCCCCCAAAAAATAAAAAAATAAAAAAATAAACAAAAATTCTAAGAACCCCCCCCCCCCAAATTATAATAAAATATATAATTTATGGTTTCAAAAAAGTAGGGGTCAAGGGTCAAAAAGAGTGGGGGGGGGGGGGGTGTTCTAGGAAATTAGGGCTGAAAACAAAGTCAAAATTATAATTAGCGGCTGATTTCAAGATAAAGACGTTATGGATAGGAATAGAACATAATTTATTGTATGGATTTATAAGCAAGCTGATATCACTATGCTAACCGCTAGCACTTAGCATAATAAAATTAGCTTGCTTATTAATTCATATTTCGACATGGATTTATGGATTTATAAGCAGGCATATATCACTATTTAGCTATCACTAATT
>JAAGKR010012032.1:0-17565 GCA_011419295.1 Clarias macrocephalus
AGAGGAGCGAGCACTCGACTTGAAGGCGGGAGAGATAATTCGACGCTCTGTTTAAGGTTACGGTGCCATTTGCATTTCAAAAGCGAGCAGCGACGTCTCGAAGCTCAGGGACGCCGGCCAGCTTGTGGCATGTCACTGAATGTCAGCAGGCGTCTAGGCCTTGATGAAATTAATAGAGCGGCCCATGATTGATAATACCTCTCATCTGCCACACTTTCGCCTGTCTCTCTTCACCTGCGCTCACCCTGAGTGGCCTGTTTTGAATCCTCAGCCATTTACGAGGTCTTGCATGTTTATGCATGGGCCTTTAGGTGCAGCAGGCTGCTGATGCAATGATCTTTTAGTCTCCTGCGTTTAAGAAGCCATTCCAGCCCAGCGTGGCATTATGGAGAGAGCTCTAGTGCTGTGAGCGTTGGATAAAAAGCAGAGATGGGGAGTGCATGGGTTGATGCACAACAGCAGGCAGGAAGCAAAGAAGCTTAAAACTTCACTCGTTTTTATGCCGGTCATTTTGTGTCCTGAATGACGTTTGTTTTGGGTTCATTGAAATACTTTTATGCGATTAATCGTTTTTATGTATCATTAATCTTCGGAAGGGCCAGTTCTTCTTCTTATTGCAAAGAATTAGAGTTAAACTCAGTGCTAATTATACAAGTTGAGAGTTGCATCAATATCGACACAAGGACATTTACTTAGAGACATGTTAGTTAATTTAGTTAGAGACCTGCTTGATTTCCTGGACAGCCCATTCCAATTTGGCAAATTATAAAAATATAAAAATTTTTTAGTATTTCCCATTCTTATCAATGTTCACAAACGAATTCTTCTTTGTGTCACAAGGATGCTAAGTAAACAAAATAGCAAAATATTATGTCATTGTTTTTTGGGCTATATAAGTGGGAACTTTGTGTGATTTTTCAAAAAGCTATAAATCCACCTCCCGAAGTTTGGTAAGAATGTGGAAATCCTTGTGTTTATGGTTACGTAGGTGTGTAATTCTGTATCAATAATATGTTGGTTGAGGTAAACTAAAAAGAAAAGAATTTAGAGCAAACTCATTCTTTGTGATTTTGTATAGAGTCAAACATAAAGTAGTGTCAAAAAATTAGAAAAAAAAGTGTTGAGTTTGGGTTTATAGAAAAAACCTCCTTAAATACATAGATTGTTGATGTTCATCAGAACGATTTGGCTCGACAGTTTCAGTTTCACATGCACACTTTAATGTCTGTTTATGCATCAACTGACCACATGTCTGTCAATCATCCCCAATGGTTTATACCATTACAAATATAGTGGACAGAACCAGTCAAAGTTAATGCAACAGCTTCCCCCACACACAGCATATGCTCATGCAAACTTTTGTTCTTACTGTTTTGTGCTCAGTGTTACTTTTGTAACAGTATTTGAACATCATTCAAATTGCATAATGTCCTATTTCACAAAATGTATGGCGCGAGTTAAGCGACACATACATGTCGTTTATTAATACTGGAGTCGGATGCCTGCAGTAGAGTGTAATAGTAGTAAGCGTGTGTAAACGTCCTTTTCCTGGCTTGAACATTCTTTAAAAACCCTTTGAACACATTCAGCCCACTCACAGCAGATGCAGTGTTGGACAGGAAGTACTGTATCTCCACTTCACTGATCATGTGACAGATAGAAGTGATGTGATTGGCTGACTGGCAAAAACCGCCTCCAACCCGGGATGTGTAAGTTGACATTACTGTTTTGAGTTGATGATTCGATAACTGAATCATTCCTTATGTATACAAGCTTATCCGATACAGGATTGTGGGAGACCTGGATCCCACAGGGAACTTGGGGCATGAGGAGGGGCACACCCTGGATGGATGGGATAGGAAAGACAAGCACACAGACCCGAAAAAGGCAATCTGGAATCACCAATCAGCCATCAGTAAATCTACATCAGAAATTCTGAAAAATAAAAGAATGAATGTTTTGGAATGGCTTAGTCAAAGTCCAGTCCTCAACCCAACTGAAATGCTACGGCAGCACCACAAAAGAACTGTGCATAAACAAATGTCCAAAAACCCCAATGAACTGAAGCAATGCTGTAAAGAAGAGCGGGCCAAAAGTCCTCCACAATGATGTGAAAGACTGTTAAAATCATGTAGGAAGTTATTGATTAAAGGTGTTTCTTCAAGCTGTTAAATCATGGGGGAACATTTTTATTATTATTATTATTATTATTATTATTATTATTGTTATTATTAATTTATTTTTGGCTTCATTTTTGTGAAATAAATAATGTTACGGTGAAAACAGTTACTGTATATGTTATTGTTCATCTAAGGTTGTATTTGTCTAATACTGAGTCCCATTACAACCAGATGATTTTGATTATGTTTTTAAACAAAAACACATGAATTAAAAGTGGGCTACTAACTTTGGAACATGACTGTAAGCTTGTTGCAGGTTCATGTAAAGGTGATTGGGAATGATGATAGAAAAAGTCATAATGAAATGGCTGAGGGAATGAAATAATTCTTAACTTGCATATTGCAAAGTTAGTCCTTGTACAAGAATGAACTTCTTTTGTAACTAAAAGAAATTCAAGTAAAGTAGTTCAGTGGAAAGTTATCAAGGATACAGTCAAGCTTAGCAGCATTTAGTAATTTTTCACTGTATTATTCAATTTGTTATGAATTGAATTGAGTTGAAATCCAAACGAATTATCTTTCATTCATTTAAATTCTTTTTTTTTTCTTTCTACCTTTTTTTTTCAGCTTGGCGAATCGATAGGACGACGAGAAGCAGCACA
Organism: Clarias macrocephalus; assembly: GCA_011419295.1. Lineage (NCBI taxonomy): Eukaryota > Metazoa > Chordata > Actinopteri > Siluriformes > Clariidae > Clarias > Clarias macrocephalus. The sequence goes on from JAAGKR010012032.1 coordinate 2,783, forward strand.
TATTGTGAACATTGGTGAAGAAGTCAAAGTTCTTCTTAAACTCCATCCTTTTTTTCTTTAATTCCGTTAAATCTTCAAATCAGCTAAAGTTGCTGGATTGTTCTTAAAAAAAAAAAAAAGAAAAAAAAAAAAAGAAAATTGAATGGTGTGTGTTTCATGTGTTTGACCAGAGCTCTGAAGAGTTCAACGAGATCACAGGCAATGTCAACCAGTTTCTCTGATCCATCCGCTTCACAGCTCCAGTTAACAAGCGCTTATTGTTTTCTCTTCTCTCGCTCGGCGGCCCAAAAGATAAAACGAGAGTCTCTCATTCTTTTTGTCTCCTCGTCTTTTTTCCGCTTTGCTCACTTATTCACTCGTCTGTGTTGCCCATTATCTAAATGTATTGAAGGTGGTGAGATAAAGAGAGGAAGAAAGTGCAAGAGAGAGAGAGAGAAGGTGGAAGGGAAAAGAAATGAGTGAAAAGGAAAAGGGGAACACTAAAAAAAAGACGGCAGGGCGAACAGCGTTTGAATCAATTACATCCTAAAGAAATTTCCATTTGCATTCTTATCTGCTCAGAAGCTCAACAAATGCCAGCTGCCTTTGTCCAGTTATTTTTAGTTTTTTTTTTTTTTTTTTTTTGGGTTGATAATTGTGTAGGAAATATCAAATTTGCATAGAGTGATTATTGTTGATTGTTTATCTAGCCGTCAAGATGGCTCTATATTCCGAGGCTGACAGGTTGTCAAGCACTTAAAACTCATTTATTTGTCAAAATTTGCATGTAATTTGGTGTTAATGAGGGGGTGGTGCTGGACATGATTAAAGCCCGGTTCTAAAGGAAGAGAAGCCTAGCTGTCATCTCTCTCCACACACACACACACACACACACACACATTTACACAGATGTGAATCCCTGAACACTGTCCTTACCTGTTTACGAGAACAATAGCAGGAAGCGAGCAAACCCAAACTAAACACACACTTGTTTGTTGTCATTGTTATTCAAATCAGAGCAGCTCGGTGGCTCGCTGGTTAAATTAATAAAGAAGTATAGAGGACAGTCCACTCTCCCTTGAAAGTGTGATTAATTAGATTTTTATTAACAGAGAGCGGATGACACCCCCGCCACAAGTTTGGATTCGAGCGGCCTGTCCCAGCGGGCCGCCGTCCTTGTTTGTTGTCATTTATCAGCATTGTCTTTCATTATCTATCCTCTCAGATAATCTTTCGTCGGTTCGCTTTTGGGATTGCGCCAGGCAAATCAGGAAACATCACTTCAGGGTGAGTGAAACTTTTCAGATAATGTAAGACACCATTCGAAATGTGTTCTTGTGTATTTGCCCGAGTGAAAGCACCGCACTCACTGTTTAATTTGTAACTCTGATTGAGGAACTCCGAAAGAGAGAGAGAGAGAGAGAGAGAGAGAGAGAGAGAGAGAGAGAGAGAGAGAGAGAGAGAGAGATCCAGCAAGTCAGCGAGAAAAAAACGGAACAGTAGGTGAAGTTCTCACATAACAATCAATTTTAACAGGCTGAGGCCAGATGTTCTGTTAATCCTGAGGAACAATACAGAGTTATAGCCCAGGTTTTCCAAATCATCAACTTTTAGCTATTACTTACTATGAGTTCCCAGGATTTTCTCAGCCTTTGAGCAAATGTAGAAGATATCAACAAGTTTTTTATCATTATTTTCTTTTTTTCAAGTGGTAAGGGCAAAATCCAAGCAAAACAAACATGTTGTAAACCACTGGTTGGTAGGAACAGCAAAAACAGCAAACACAAACACAGCATGATTTCTGACAGCGGACAGTAGAAAAAGAGCTACCTGTTGCAATGTACCACCAGAATAGACGAACCTCACTGTGTGCATCTCCAACAATGATGTTTTCATCACATTTCCTCTTGTTTTTATGGGGGATTCTGTACAAAACCGAGACAGTCAGATGATAGACAGCTATTTCCTTGTTTTTATTTTTTTTGGGTTTTTTATTTCAAACATTTGGATTTAGTGATCACATATTTTTCAACGTGGATCACTGCATTTTAGCATTTGGTGTACTTTTCCTTATCTGCGATCACAACTCATTTGAACCTTTGTGTAGTGTGCATTTAACTTTAGACGGGCCAGTTACATATGATGTTTCGAATATCGCTGTAGGACTGGGTTTGGATTACTCAACTAAAATGGTATGCCGGGACAGCCAGGATAATCTTAAAACATCGTTTCTTCATTTTCTAGTGCACTTTCTTCCCTTACTACCTACTTGAAACGGGGAAAAACACCTTCTGATTCTGACGTGGTACATCTTACAGTACCGGGTTAGAATGCTTTTCAGCATCACCTTGCCACTTATTTACTTTTAAAAAGTACTCAATTCAGATTTGTAGATTAGTGAGCAAGAGAGGCCAGTGAGCTGAATGACCGTCTTCGTAGATAATCGATTACCGAATCAGGTGTGCTTAATGCAGTGCATGGATAAATGGCACTTCAGACAAAGACCTAACAAAAATTATAGGAGTGTTCAGTGCATGTTCATCAGTTATTTAGTCATTTGTGCATTAGGAGCTTATTCAAGAAACAATAGGTCACTACACATTGGATGGGAAATCAGTCTCTTACAGGCCACTTTGCACACTTACAGTACATTCATACTGTGGCATGTTTTTAGGAGGTGAGAGGAAACCAGAGAGCCCACTGGATAACCACATAGACATGAGAAGAACCCCACACAGATAGTCACGGAAGCTGAGAATAGAAACGTTAACCCTAAAGCTGTGAGGAGGTAATGCTACCATATGCACTACTGTGCCACCCACCTGTGCATTACATGAGCAATTACTCCAAACAGAACCATTTGCACCAAAGACTACACACAACTCAGCTGTCTATACAAAGCTCTTCACTGGCAAACAGTGCTGATGACTGACCACATACAATGTGTGACTGACAGCTTGATTATGCTATTATTACACTGTGATCTATGCTTGTTACATCATGAAAACGAGTTTATTTTGTTTATGGAAGTGAAGGGAAGCATAAAAAAAAAACTGTCAGTACAGTACAACTGAGGAATTATTTCTATATTTATTCTTGTAAGCAATGCTCAGAAACAACCGAGTTGTGCAAATACTGGAAGGAAGATTTAAGAGTTAGGCTTTGGCACAGGGATATATTACTGTGTTACTGGAGATGCTGCTGCTCTTTTAATAGGCCAGAGAAATGGATGAGTTGTGAACAAACCATGGTGTTTGAAGGCCCCTAGGTGAATCATGTGAATCAATTTGAATCAGCTGAAACAAACTGCATGCTTGAGGAAATTGAACGTTTGACCTGATTTACATGATTACGTCTTTGTTGTTTAAACATCATGTGATATCACTTTATTGATATAATAAAATTATATATTCTTAAATGATTCTTTCTTCTTTCATTTAACATTTTCATTGCGGGGGGCCTGGAGCCTATCCCAGGAGACTTGGGCCATGAGGTGGGGTACAACCTGGACAATATATCGCAAAGCATGCACACACACACAATTTGGGAACACCAGTTAGTCGTTATTTATCTTTTTTTTTTTATTAGTCTGCATGTCTTTGGATGGTGGAAGGAAACCGGAGTACCCGGAGGAAACCCACCAAGCACAGAGAACTTGCAAACTCCACGCACACAGAGATGGGAATCGAGTCCGGACCCTGGAAGTGCAAGGCAACAGTGCTAACCACTACATCACCTTGCCAATACACAATATTTAATTTTGTTAATAGTGTTTTAATATATATGTTGTAAATGACATGTTTTTTTGATATTAGCTTCTGTCAGTAAAAAAAAAAAAAAAAAAAAAAAAAAAAACTTTATTCAATTATTATGTTCAAGTGGACATTCTTGTTTTATATATACAGGGGTTGAACAATGAAGCTGAAACACTGGCCAATTTAGTGTTGGAGTGGGATGAGGCTTTCTAGTGTAGTTCAAAAAAGACGAGCAGATATAAGTCTCAAACTAGTTGTTTTTAACTGAATGAACACCTTTGCATAATAAAGCTGTTGTCTTTCTTGTGCTTGAAAATCAAAGTGGTCACTTAAATATGGCGTTACGTCCCAGTCTAAGGTTGGGCCATACAGCAAAAGAATGGTTCAGGGTTATATTTTAAACTGTATGGAAATGGTGGTACAGTATATGGCAGAAATAACTATATCCAGTCATTAACTGAAGAAATAATGAGGTTTGTTTTGCTCTACAAAAATACACACACACACACACACACACACACACACACACACACACACACACACACACACACACACACACACACACACACACACACACACACACACACACACACACACACAACAGGAGGAGGATCAGATTCAGGGTGGACTCAGGCCAAAATAATAAACAAAAAGGTGTTTATATTTAGCAGCTAGATTACCTGCAAAACAAAAACAAACAAACAAACAAACAAAAAAAAGACACAAACAAAAATACAGGTACCTTCCCTGACTCCCTACACCAAAAACAGTGAATAAATTCCCTCTTTCCAAAATAAATGTTAGCCAGGCCCCTATACTGGTGAGTTCACAAACATACAGTGAAATTATCTACAAATATATACAAAGACCAACCAAACCAATGGGGCAAAGCAATAATCAAAGTCAATGGGAGGCAAAAAGTCAAAACCAGAATACACAACCAAATATCAAAACGCCAAAATCACAATCTCTTTCCCCTTTCCCGCATCTCTCTCCGGTTTATATGCATTTATTATTATTTGCATACCACCAAGAAGGACGAACCACATCCAACAGGAGTAACTGTGGACGCAAGAGGAAGCAGGCTGAAAGGGATGTCCGGGTGGTAACTCGGATTGTATCCAAAAAACATAAAACCACAGCTGTCCAACAATCTGCAGAATTAAATGTGCACCTCAACTCTCCTGTTTCCACCAAAACTGTTTGTCGGGAGCTCCAGAAGGTCAATGAACATGGCCGGGCTGCTATAGTCAAACCTTTGGTAACTCGTGCCAATGCCAAACGTCGGTTTCAATGGTGCCAGCAGCAAAAATCTTGGGCTGTGGACAATGTGAAAAATGTATTGTTCTTTGATGAGTCCACCTTCACTGTCTTTCCCACATCGAGAGAGTTGCCCCAAAGAAGCGTACCACCCAGACTGTTGCATGTCCAGAGTGAAGCATGGAGGTGGATCAGTGATGGTTTGGGCTGCAATATCATGCCATTCCCTCATTGTGCTAGATGGGCGCGTCACTGCCAAGGACTACCGAACCTTTCTGGAGGACCATGTGCACATAGTGGTTCAAACATTGTATCCTGAAGGCGGTGCTGTGCATCAGGATGATAATGCACCAATACACACAGCAAAACTGGTGATGGAGTGGTTTGATGAACATGAAAGTGAAGTTGAACATCTCCCATGGCCTGCACAGTCACCAGATCTAAATATTATTCAGCCACTTTGGGGTGTTTTGGAGGAGCAAGTCAGGAAATGTTTTTCCTCCACCAGCATCACGTAGTGACCTGGCCACTATTCTGCAAGAGGAATGGCTCAAAATCCCTCTGACCACTGTGCAGGACTTATAGCTGTCCTTCCCAAGATGAATTGATGCTGTATTAGTTGCAAAAGGAGGCCCTACACCATACTAGTGAATTATTGTTGTCTAAAACCAGGAGTTTCAGTTTCATTGTCCAAGTATATAAATATATATGGGACCTACTATACGTATAAAGGGTGAGGGGAGCACAGTAGTTAAGGTAGAAATGGTGTTTAGAAGGTCCCAGGTGGGTGTGGCTCATCAGTAAAAAACTGAACCAGCGTATTCAGAGAGGAGGGTGAAATAAAGACACCTGGGTGTGTGCAAAATTGCATTATCCTAGGCTTACTAACACACATACAGTAGCAGACCTCTGAGACCTGTGTTAACTTGCTAAAGTAAAATGTGGGATCTATAAAGACTATCTGGGCTAAATTCATTTTGCATATTCAGGTGGCTAATGTGATTTTTATCTCTGGGATATTAGTCCAATCTAAAACTGTCATGCAAGCCTCTTTACAGACTGCAAGTTATGGTCATGTGACCTATACAGTACGAATAATATTTTGTATTCTCTATTATATCTTTCAATATTTGAACGTGGATACATTATACAGGGACAAAGAACAAACACTCAGGCAGGTGAAGTAATGCTTGCCAGTTAAAATCCTGAGTTCAGAAGAGATTTACAGATGTAAGATGAAAGCAATTTAATCTAGGAATGAGATTCACTGGTGTCTGGCACGTTACTGTTTCAGCTCAAGTCTAGACAAGTATATGTTATAAAGGACAATATGAATGATGGTACAAAAACGGTAAATGGAGAAAGAGTGAGGGAACAAATGGCAGTAGCCAACACAGAGGCTTTTAAAACAAATTAATGGTTCTTGTGATATATTCTGTCCGAACAGCTTTCTTCTTTGTTCACATTTAACTATCAGCTCCAGCAAACCAGAGTTTCATTAAAACCCCATCAACAGCTTTATCCTGGTCAGAGTTATGAGTTTTGTTCATTTGCATCTTAAAAACCTAACATTAATATGGCTGATAGCTCAATAAGATTTTTTTAAATCATTTAAAATGCCTTAAAATTGAGGCAGATGTGTAAGAAAGTATTATCAAATTGAAAGAATTTGGTAATCCTTTGAGTAACATGTTATATAGATAAATGATAATTTGCTGACTGCATTTTACTGATGCTGTACTCATCTGTCAGAAAATTAAACCCTTTCATAAAGCAGTTTCAGCAAGTTTTTGACCATTTCCCAGAGAGAAAGGAAACAGGGGAGCAAACATTTACACTGGCCTACAATGTTTTAATGCTTGATTGACAACATCCTTAGGGACATGCTGAACCAGTTTGTAATAGCTAATATTGACAATATACTAATCTACACCTCTTCATACAATACCCGCATCCACCATGTAAGACAAGGGCTCTAGCTACTGCTAAGGAACCAGTCCTACGTCAAGTGTGAAAAAGTGAATTTACTCCTTTCATCAGTGCACAGGGAGTCACCACGGACCAAAGCAAGGTCTTCACCAAAACAATGAAAGTGACCTACAAAAGTCCCTCAGCTTTATCATGGATTAATGCTAGGTTTTGGTTCCATTGCACATCCCTTAACTTCCCTGCATAAAAAGGGGAAGTCACATCTGTAGCTGTGGAGGAAATCCAAAATAATGGAAGGAGGTTTTCATGACAACTTCTATCCTTATATAACTTCTAACGTCTATCTATTTCACTATTCTGTCCCAACAATTTGGCAACAAACCCAATTGTTTATTATTATTATTATTATTATTATTATTATTATTATTATTATTATTATTAATAATGTCCATAACAAAGAGAAACTATGACTTATGAGCTGTTAGCAGCCAAAGTGGCTCTCAAAGTATGATGGCACTAGGTTTAGGGAGCTAAGTACCCTTCCACTACATTAACAGGTCATAATTCAATTCGATTCAATTTTATTTGTATAGTGCTTTTAACAATTGTCATTGTCTCAAACAGCTTTACACAATCAAAAGAATTATTTAAGTTTGTATGAGATGTAAATGTGTATGAATCAAAATGGTCAGATAGTCCCTGATGAGCAAGGAAAAACTCCCTGAGATGGCAATAGGAGGAAACCTTGAGAGGAACCGGACTCAACAGGGAACACATCCTCATTTGAAACAGAAAGCAGGAATTGATCTGCATTCATACTATACTACAGTCATAAGGCCATGAGGTGTCTCAAGACTGTGTTAACCTCATCAGACCAGATGGGCATTATTCTATATCCAATTCCAGTCAATATTCACCTTTTGCTCAAGGTCTAAAAATAACAAGACTCTTTTTGCATTCGCAAGATATGCCAAGAGATGAGTTCATTCTTTGCCCATTGTGCTTTTTAAGCTCATTGGTCTTGGCCATTAACAACAACTAAAGCACGTACAGTACATGGACTGTTTTTGGCAGCCTTGAAAACACAGTAAGTGATAGAAGCACTCTGTTTATATCTTCTATATCTTCTAGCTTCATGGAGAAAAAAGGGTAACAGTTCATCTCATTTCAGCCTATCATCTTTAAACTGAAATGATTGCTTGAATATTTTTGTCACCAAAAAGAGTGAGAGGTCTCAGTTTCTCCAATGGGCCGAATTTGCACAGGATTAAGCAGGTACAGTATGGGGAAACAATAGACCTATGCCTTGAACAAGCTGACAGGTATCAGGGGAGACCCCATTGCTCCGGACGGGTGACGGCTATGGCTGGCACTAAACAATTTTTCAATCCTTTTTTCAAAAGGTTGAACCAAAGATACATAGAAGTTCATAATCAAATAAATCAACAATGTCACTTACCAACCTGATTTTCCCACAATACTTCAGACTGGCACCCTCATTTCATTTTGTTTGATGTTCATAATGCCAGGCCACTTGCTAATGACATCCCTCTCTGCCCCCCATCATAGCTGTTAGACATTAATCTTCTTTATTAACATTAATCTTCTTAAGGAGTGCTGTGCACATGCATGAAATTTGCCATGTGATTATGTCTAGTTAACATGTCTTGGTATCAAAAGTAAGGAAAAATTCTGATTTTGCATTTTGTCTTCACAATATCATGCCCCATTTAGACAATGCTAACAGAGAGAGGGCCGTGGGAATGCTTCAAGTTTGTGCAACCAAGCAGACATTTCGGTCTATATGGTTTGATTTTGCCAGGAATCGCATTTTCAGGCTTTGGAACAGATTCCAAACATCTAATTCCACTGATGATCACCCTAAGTCTGGAAGGCCAAGAGTGGCAAAGCCAAGACAAGACAAACTAATCCGATGCAATAAGTCATCAAACTATTTAGTAGCGTTTGGCTGCAACTGGACTTGCTGGACATGGAAGAAGATCGTTTCATGGGCCAATATTGTTAATATAACTTCATTGTTAACATTATGTGAGTTTTGAATCGCTGGTGCTGATTTACACAAATGTTTGCATAAAATCAAGGAAACTTTGTAAGAAATTTACAAGAAATTTATACGTAGAACTTTTTCAGTTGTTTATTTTTCTCTTTATTAAAGAAATCATTTGCATCCACTCTAGTTGTCTTATTCTGGTATTCTGATAATAGTTAAAATAGTAATAATAGTGCCACTAATCATGGAACATGCATGGAAATAGTTTTTGTTTTGTAACATAGTACTATATTTTGTGATGCAAGCAGTTGGCAGCATGTTTTGGGCGGTTCATTGACGAGTAAAGCAACAGACGTTGATCAAAGTGCTGTCTGTAATTAGCAATGTATGTTCAAAAGAAAGTTCTAAAAGAACTATAGTATGAATATCTTTTTCTGAAAAGATAAACTCCTCTGAAGTCCTGAAAAGAACTTGATAAAAATTATAAAAGGTTGGTAAAAAGACAAAACTTCACAGTTTTTGAATCACGAGGTTGAATTTTTGGTCAAATATAAGAGCACAGACCAGTGAAACACCAAACACCTTCAGCCAGTTGACTACTCCTAAGTAATTGAATAGACTGTGAGTAGATTTTGATACGCCAAAGAAAATCTGAATTGGTGTATTTTCATTAAACTGAAGAAAATTGATAACAATCTGGGTATTAACCTGCATTGGGATACAACAGCGAAAAAGAATGGAATGGGATTTAAAGAGAAGAAGAGCCGAGTGTCTTTGAGATGAAGGAGAAAACTAGAACTGCACAGAAATTTGTATTACCTAAAGATCAGGACTATCAAGCTGTAAGTACCATACCCATAATGTACATGATGTAATCCGTGGGTGGTTCTGCAAACTTTCATGTTCATGAGAAATAATTTTTTATGATATTGTCATACAAACAGGGTTTCAGGAAGTCATAAAGAGGTTGAAAGAGCTGAAACTGTGAAGTCAGTCATGGTATCTATCAGTATTTCAGGCTTTTCAGCAATGGTGAAGATGAAGTCTCTACTGGAAGTCATGAAAGATTTAAGAACTTTAAACATTAAACACTCAGACCTCACTCTGTCTTTGGTAAGACACTGAAGAGACGGTGCCTACTTTAAAAGTCAAGCTCAAAGGGCTAACATGTTTGCTAATCCTGACTAGGAGAAATCCCTATAAAACAGCTCCTGTAGCAAATCCATTAGTGAACTCAAGGTCCAATGGCAGCTTGATCTCACCACCTCCCCGACTTCCCCAGCTGCGTCCACCTGCAGAGAGTCATGGCTCGACTGACGGCTGGCTAAGGATTAGCGAGGCTAATAGCTCCCAGTGCGGATGGTTAAAAGCCAGAGTCACAGTTTTAAAGAATACCTGCATCCTAGCCAGGGTCTACTTAACTGCCCAGGAAGATACCTGGGAATAGGAATGAACTCTGGAGAGCCTTTATAGACAGTTCAAGGGAGCTGATCTGCTGGTCTGCTTGTATAATGCAAGAGCTAGAAAACGAGAGAGAAAGAAAGAAAGAATTGAGTTGTATTACTGATGAAGAGGCTCTTTAGTACAGTTGAGCCTGAACTCTTTACTCTCCATTCGTGCTCTCTACTGCTATGCATTAATGCAATCATTCATGTCATGACTGACACTACACCTTCTCTACTTCTAAAAGCACCTTAGACAGATTCAGGTTCAGCAGACAACTAACCTCAATAAAGATGCTATCCTCTAAAGATTTTTTTTTTTTAAATAAAATGTTGCATCTTCATGTTAAGAAACCCGGATAAATATTTTTGCAACACGACGTAAAGAGAAATAAAAACAGGTTCTATAAATAATATGTCTGACAACGCCAAACTCAAACTGCAAGGTTTCATGAAAACCTACAATGTCATTCAAATTCAGAGGTAGCTTCCAGTAGTAATGTGACTGTCAGCTGTTATGGTTCGACAAATATTCATTCTGATTACTGTTAAATATGCTGTGTAGTACATCTGGTATAACAATAAAAATAAAGTTATTAAGGATGAAACTAGTATCAAACAACATTGTTAGTTTGTTCATTTGACGTCACTTTTATGAAAAGAAAACTTACAACTGAGATGGAAATGTTGAAATTGCCAAAGCTGGGTTAAGTGAACTGACCATTTAACAAAACCGAGAAGAAAAGTTCCCAGAGAGTGTTTAAGTCATCTCCAATCATGAATGCAATCATCACCCTCATAAAAAAAAAAAAGAATAGTAGTTCACAGGATTTGGACTAAACATCTATGTGGCCATAAAAAAAACAAAGATAATGCAGATAGTGAAACATGCCACTGTGGTTATATTAAATGTATCAATGTTTGAATGTAGGAACTGTTAGAAGACCTGTATTAATAAATAATATCATATGAGAGGAAGTGCTGTTATACATGGTGCTGTTATGCTCTATTATCACCACTCCTGGAATGCATCTTGTCCAAACAGGGACTAACTGATGTATAACCTTGTATATACAGTACAGACCAAAAGTTTGGACACACCTTCTCATTCAAAGAGGTTGAATTTGTATTATGGCAAGAAAAAAGCAGCTAAGTAAAGAAAAACGAGTGACCATCATTACTCTAAGAAATGAAAGTCGGTCAGTCCGAAAAATTGGGAAAACTTTGAAAGTGTCCCCAAGTGCAGTCACACAAACCATCAAGCGCTACAAAGGAACTGGCTCACATGCGGACCGTCCCAGGAAAGGAAGACCAAGAGTCGCCTCTGCTGCGGAGGATAAGTTCATCCGAGTCACCAGCCTCAGAAATCGCAGGTTAACAGCAGCTCAGATCAGAGAGCAGGTCAATGCCACACAGAGTTCTAGCAGCAGACACGTCTCTAGAACAACTGTTAAGAGGAGACTGTGTGAATCAGGCCTTCATGGTAGAAGATCTGCTAGGAAACCACTGCTAAGGACAGGCAACAAGCAGAAGAGACTCGTTTGGGCTAAAGAGCACAATAAAGAACACAATAAAGAAAACTCTTTGAATGAGAAGGTGTGTCCAAACTTTTGGTCTGTACTGTAGAATATAACTAATCAAAATGCAAGAAGTGCTATTTTGTTTACCTCAGGTGCTATGCACAGCCATGTTGATTTGTTGTTTTTGCTCTTTAAAATTGGAGGAAAAAAACATTTAATTAAGCATTGGGGGGCATTTACTTTGAGTTTTATTTCTTGGATGTTCAGAATTATGAGTTGCAACCTCAGCATACGAAGATGAGTGTTAAGAGTTTTGCTCAAAGGCCCAGCGATGTGGTAGGAGGTAAACACAATGTCCACTATTTTAAAATAAAAAAGGCTTGGTTCATGCGGTTTAATAAAGACTAAAGTATTAAACATATACTATGTGGATGTATGATGAAGATAAAATAATTAACCACAATGACATTTGTAGCCTTTCTATAGCATTGTATCTTTGCCACTGTGTACAGTGAAGCGCGCAACAAATTATGCTATAATAGTTACACCATGAAATTCACCCACGTCCTTGGCACACAGCCACTGACTTTGTGCTGTACCTTCTTTTGTGTTATAGGGCTCACTATCTTTCATCCACTCAAAGACTAGCCCCATGAGCTAATTTTATCAGAAGTAAACCAGTGTAATTTCTTTGTTTTGCCGCTAATCTTGTCATGAGGAGGTGCGCCCCTGTGAGGAAAGCTCCATGGCTGTGATATCCTAATTTAAACATCAAAGATTCCATCATTAAGACAGCAGTTTCCAGCGCCACGTTTCAGTGGAAATGATTCTCTCAGCCTGTAAAAGCTTTGTCGCTCAGTCTCACCGGACCCTAAGCTTGTGCACTTGAGCAACAAAGAATATCATCATTAGCGTGTTGTCTGGCTCCGAAGCTGTGAGTTTATTTGGCTCTGTTTTGCTGTTGCTGCTTTTTTTTTTTTTTTTTTTTTTTTTTAGACTGTCATTCAAAGCAGGCACTTCAAAAACAGACTGATGTTTGGTGGAGGTTCAACCTGGCTTCATGGCAGCTTGAGTCTCGCTTCACCTCTCAGAGCTGAAAGTAAGATGTTTCACTGCATCTGGATCAGCTGAAGCCAAGTGATAGTGTTACCAAGCTACCAGACTCAAAATTAAATCAAGTAAATGGTAGTGAAATAAGCAGGAGGAGTGCACTTTATTCAGATGACACGTTCCTTTATCTTATCGAGTGGATTTTGGGCGTCCTTCTCAAAATCATATGGAAATTTTGAAGCATCCAATTGGAAAAAAACAGGCTAGTCCAAAAACAATTTTGGAATACTAGAATAAACCTTTATCCGTAAAATAACATAAAGAGTTTGGTTAAAAAGTGATGGAGGAAAGGAGCATTTAAACAAGAAAAGGCTGGGGTTTGGTTGATGTATGATTTATTCATTGTTGTTTTTCCTCTGGATTCTTTTTCCTTGCCATGCTAAAGGACAGGATACTTTGAACTGGAGTACAAAGCAATATATATTTGGGTCACACTATTTTTCTTTTCTTCTAGAAGAGATTTTTTTTTCCCCATTGCATGATTTTTTTGCACTTTCTTTACAGAGCTCGTCTGCCAGCTGGGTTGGTTTCTTCTTCTTCCTCTCCTCCATGTTTGTCCTTAAAGAGACGAACAGCAGGGTGCCCTGATGTAGGAATGGGGAGAGTGGGGGCAGAAGGACTTGCAGCTAAATAATGGATGATTTCTTATTGAAATAAAGCCGGGGTGAGAAACAGCACATGCAGGCATGTCATTACCAAGGAAACAGAGCTGAATGTTTAATCCAGAACTTCAAGAGTCAAAGACAACAGTGCCATCCTGCCATCAACTGCTGTTGCTCTATTGCCCCTGATCTAGCGATCCTGCATTTTATGTAAAAATTGCCTTGAATAAATATAAAGAAACAAAAGTCATGTATGTTAGATTTTGGTAGTTCTGGTATCTGAGAATCGCTCTTAGCAGGCCTTTTGATTGATCTTTGCATTACAATCTGATGGACGGTATTCATCTAATTAACCTTGACAGTCCATTCACATGACTCTAAAGTACTGTCCAGAAGTCATAATACAATAGGCTTCAGAAGTCTGAGATTACTATATATATATATATATATATATATTTTTTTTTTTTTTTTTTTTTTAAAGAAATATATTTTCATATCCACAAGTATTCCAAATTCAAGATTTATTATTATACACACTTTTTCTCACTACTTAAATATAACCATTTGTTTTTTCCGCAAGGTCTCTGGCAGTGTAACTTCAGTGTAAACTATTGTTTAAAATCTTTCTGGATGTTCTGGAAAGTTCCTAATTCAGCTTTATTGTTAACATTAACTCATATTAACTCAACATTAAGTCTCTAAGTGACATCTACTAAACATCCTGGTGCAATCATGTGACAATCTGTGAATTTGTGTACCTATGACATCATTTCCGAAATTATTGTGACAGAACTGGCTAATTTTAAAAAGCTTGTTTTTTTGCTACTGAAAGTAGATTTCATCCAATTTAACAATTCTAATGATTAAATAACATCTCATATTTTACACTTAACATGTTCTGACTGTATTTCTTTAACAGACTTATATAAAACATCAATGTAACAGAGGGCTTTTAACCCTAAAACTGTCATGGTAAATGCCATATGAGGTCTTTCAAAATGTGGTCAAAATGGTTTGTTTAGCACTTTAATTTCAATTAAAGGAGAAATAGGTCCGTGCTCTTATGGTTTAAGGCATGAACAGTGAACAACAGGTGCAGATGATGACAGATGAGCAGGTGATTAGTATACTGCTGGTGCTGAATGCTGATTGGTTGGAACAGATGAGAGGGGAAA
>JAAGKR010012033.1:0-17555 GCA_011419295.1 Clarias macrocephalus
ATACATATACACACACACACACACACACACACACATATATATATATATATATATATATATATATATATATAGATATAGATATAGATATAGATATATATATAGATATAGATATATATACAGTATGTCACAAAAGTGAGTACACCCCTCACATCTCTGCAAATATTTAGTTATATCTTTTCATAAGACAACACTGCATAAATGACTCTTTGACACAATGAAAAGTAGTCAGTGTAAAGCTTGTATAGCAGTGTAAATTTATTGTCATATATAAATACACTGTATATATTAGGAGGCCAATAATTTGACCCTCCTGAAACAGAGTAACATCAGCCATGACCACAGGATATGCTTTCTAACATGGTTGTTTAAGAAATGAGAAGCTCCTCACTGCATCAATTAGGGTTATAAAAATTGTTGCAGGTGAACCATATTATTAACAGCAGTAATTGTTGAATAGAAGACTCTTACTAACTAACTGTTTGCTTACATAGATCCAGGTGGTCCAGATTCTCATGAAACCATTACAACACCACAGCACTAATGATTTTTAATATAAAATGTGTAATTTTATCATATTAAAAAGCATTAGAATAAAGACAATACTGTTCTCTACTTTGCACAATGTGTCATTTCAACATGAGAATTAATTATTTTTCTATTTTACTGAATTTTAATTCTCATTACCGCAATGCGTTCAGCGTGTTTGAATGTGTGTTATTTTGTAATTTAAACAAATTAATATAAAAATTTTGAAAAAATGTTCTGTTAGATTATTTTAGATGACAGAAAAAAAATCCTAAATATTTATTTATTATAATAAAGAAAAAAGTAGGAAAATGATCATGCATGTCCATGCCTGATGTTCTCATCCTCTGCAACACTTGTTAGGGACTGTTTAAACACACATACTGTACAGTACAGAATGTAAATAAAGTTTGATTATGAGTGATGGGGCACATGGGACTGTTACTTTAAGATGGCTACCAGGTAAGATCATCTCATTTATCCCTTCAGTGAAATATGAAAGAGTTTGTTGTCAGAATGTTAACACATTCTCATAATTGATTTCGGCAATTGCTTCTCATTACCAAAACAGGAAGTTTTCTACATTTTAAAAATTGCTAGATCTTTTTTATGTAAAGATTTTTTTTTCATGTAAATGTACTTTAAAATCTAATTCTATGCACTGAGAAAAAATTTGTAAAGCCGTCACGGCTTCTCTATAGTTAGCAAAACATCCTGAAGCACCTCATCCTCATACACTGCAACATTTAAGGCCAATTGGGGTAATGAGAACTTATGTTTCAGGAATAAGAATTTAAGCATATTGTGTATGACTTTTAAATATCTCTTATAAATGTCATATTTATTTAAAATGTACTAACTGTTGATATCTTGTTTTATGATTTGTTTCATTGTGGACAGTCAGCAAGTAAGAAAAAAAACTTTAGCAAAGGCCAGATTGACAAAGCAATTACTGTATACAGAAACCCAGAACTGCTCATGGAGTATAGAAGGAAGAAAAAAAAAAAAACTGTCTACACTTGCACCCACCAGCTTCATATCCTCATTTATTACATTCATTTACCTACTCTTTGGCATTCCTCTCAGCCTCCTGCCTGTCAGCTCCATGTCCAACATTCTCCCACCAATAGACTCACTCTACCCCTGAACATGTCCAAACCATCTTAATCTGGCCTCCATAACTTTGTTCCCCAAATGTCCAACATATGCTTATGTACTCGTTCCTAATTCTGTCTAACCATGTCCCTCCCAAAGAGATCCTCCACATCTCCAGCTCTGACTCCCATCTCACTGTCTCTAAATCATACAGCATAGCCGGTCTCACCACTGTCTCTCGACACCTTTCTCCACCCATTCCAACCTGCCTGCACTCGCTTCTTTATCTCTTTCCCACACTCTCCATCACCCTGTAGAACCGCTGTGTAACAGGTTGTTAAGAATGAATATACATGTGACAAGTTCTGACAAAATCAGAATGTGCTATTTTTCCTTGTTGGTCTTTTTTTCTTTTTTTTTTTTTTTAATACCATGGTAAAATGGTTCATGTTTTTTTAGTTACATGTTGAAATGTTGCCCTGTTTATTTCAGTTTTAATGCTTTTCTTACTTTTTTTTTTTTTTTTTGCTTTTGTATTTTTGAACCACTACACAATTAAACTGTTTTAAACTTGAATGCATGATTGGGCAAATATTATCTGTTTGTTTCTGCATTACTGAAATAATTAACCTCATTTCCTAAACCTATACAGTGGAACCTTGGATTGAGAGTAACTCTCTCTGCGAGGGCTTTTTAAAGCGAGTAAAATTTCTAAATAAATTTTATCTTGATGAACGAGTGAGGTCTTCATATACAAGTAGGACGCAGGCACTTTGCTTGCCAAGCATCATGTGATCACAATCTTCCTCATGCATGTGTATGTTTGTGCATGCATGCATGTGTGAAAGCCATCCTACACAGTAGCCACCTCCCTCCTTCTCTCCTTTCTTGTCTTACTTCAGCTTCACACACACACACACACACACACACACACACACACACACACACACACAGACATACACACACAGACATACACACACAGACATACACACACAGACATACACACACAGACATACACACACACACACACACACGCTGCATACACACTGCAAAGGTAAAGTACAGGTTAATTTGTTTTATTTTTACTTTATATTTTGTATTAATTGGTTTTATATAAATAGTTTTGGGTGGTGGAGCGAATCATCTGTGTTTCTATTATTCCTCATGAGGAAAATTCACTTTGATATACGAGTGTTGTGATATACAAGCACCCTTTCGGAACAAATTATGCTCTCAATACAAGGTTCCACTCTAAATCATTACCACAACAAATGTTCATTAGATGTTAATTTAATTAATAGAAAATAGTACTTTGATTTTAAATGCATGTACAGAATCTACAAATTATGTTCTTTCAGGTTTGTCAAGTGATCTTGAACAAATGTCAGATTTCACTGAAATATTTTTTAAAAATGGTTGTAAATTGTGGAGGGTGTTGCAGTAATGAGAGAAATCAATCAAAATTAAGAAAACTGTTAAATTAAAAATAAATATTTCAGAACTTCAGATAACTTGTGTGTGACCATTTTTAAAAATGTGAATATTTATTTGCTTTTCAACAGTGTTGATGTTTTCAGAATATTGCAGTAATATAATGAGAATAATTAGAATTTTTAGGACTTATTTTGGAAATTATGTTCAAAAAGGTGTTAAATGGTAAGTAAAAGTTTTTAAATTAATGTTTACAAATATTTCAGACTTTGTAGCTAATGTCTGAAAAAAAAGTAAATTTAAGCATTTTTAAAAATTTCATGCTTTAATTTTTTTGAACCAAGATTTCAGGAGAATCACTCGCACAGTGAAAGGGCTCTTCTTTTAAAACACAGCATTGGTCAAGGATGGTAGTATTGGTTATACGGAGGTCCTGCTGGTGTGTGTTAATGGGGGAGGCTTCAGACATCACACTGTGCAATTGGCTTTTCTGATATGTTATCATAACATTTAAAATACAGTGGAACCTTGGATTACAAGCATAATTTGTTCCGGAAGTGGGCTCGTATTCCAAAACACTCTTAAACCAAATCATTATTTCCCATAACTAATAATGAAAACTCAAATTATTCGTTCCACAGCCCCCCAAAATAAATACATAAAAATTATTAATACAATCTATAAAATGAAAATAAAACAAATTAATCTGCACTTTACCTTTAAAAAAAGTAAAAATAAATCTTGACAGATAAGCGTTTCCATTGGTACGCGCACGTGCTGTGTGTGTGTGTGTGTGTGTGTGTGTGTGTGTGTGTGTGTGAGAGAGAGGGTTAGTGTGTGTGAAAGTGAGGGAGAGAGGTGTGTGACGAGTAAATGTGTGTTTTTGCATGTTTGTGTGTATGGTGTATGAGTCTTTGTGTTAACATTAGTGATGTCTGTGTTAGTATGTGTATGCGCGTGTGTGTTTTAACATTTGTGATGTTTATGTGTGTACAATAGGCTGCAGATCCTGGAGAAAAAGCATCACACTACGATGTTACTCAATGTGATGTCACTGAACGCGTCACTGAATATAATGTTACTCAATATAATGCCACACAGGAAGTTATTAATAATTTTTTTGGTGTAAGTTTGAGGCATTATCACGGCTGACCCGTTTGAGATATCAAAAATCCCTCCGCAATTTTGCTGCAATGTCTTTAGATCACATAGATCTTTAGATCACATAGATCACACCGGCCTCCTGTTGAGTTGAGTCCAGGTCATGCAGAGTGAAAGTTGTTCGGCTAAATTAGCTCTAAATGTGTACAGAGTTTCGTGTGTCTACGTGAAAGTGTGTATAAGCTAGGCAGCAAAATCTCTTGTGAGGGACCCTGAGGGCCACGAGCTACAACCAGGCATCCGAATCGCAGCAGATTCCAAACTGTCTGCCAAGTTTCATGAGTTTTTGAGCAAGTTAAGACCCCCAAAGAGTCCAAAAGGATGGGAAAAAAAATCCTTAGGAAAACAAGAGGGTTCTGCGCACCTTATAGTGCTTGGGCCCTAATAATGCAAAAATAATTAGCATTTTATTCGCGTGATGTCAACTCACTAGGTCACATCTATCTGAATAAACCCAAACTGCATACGAAAGAAATCAGCACTGGTAGTGATCCATTTTTTTATTAAATCTAAAAAATGTTTCCACTGGTAAAATAGCATGAAGAAATCATGGGTAGTGTATACCAGTGATTTAAAAAAATACAATACATAAGGTGATACGTTTTGTGTTCAAAGCGCGTCAAATTCGCCGTCTTTTCCGTTTCAGGGATTTAAAAAAAAACACAGGCCTTTACCGCGCTCCGTGGAATCTCAGTGGCACGCGTATAACGGCTGTTTTCACGGGGATGGAGCTAAGAAAACTCATCCCAATGGGGGAACCAACTTCGGGACGTGTCAGCGGGGCGTCATTTTAACGGTCATTAACTGTATAAATGTTTGCTGGCTTACGGTTAAGGTAAACCCAAAATTCAGTATCTCAGGAAAGTATTAGTCTGTGTGTAATGAATCTATACAAGTTTCACTTTTTTAACCGAATTAGTGAAATAAATCAACGTTTCGATTATGTTCTAATTTAATGAGTCTTTGTGGAACAAAGAAATCGAGTCGGTACAGATCAATCGTGAGTGTACCGACCCGTGTAAAGGCAGGTCACAATGTTTGTTACACACCACATTATGTTTTCTTGACCAGTTAATGAAAACTCGTAAAGAGAAAAATTTGAACACACGCAGGCAAGAAAACAGCAGTTTTACAGGAAGACGTGTTCAGTTCCACTTTCCACTGACGTGACGCAGTTTTATTGCTGTTTTACACCAGATCCACAACATATAACACAAGTTTTATATTGAATAGATACTCATTATACCGATATAAAGTCGTTTCTGATAAAGAAGTCACTCACTTTTGTCTTTCGCCGTTTGTTTATTCTTCTTCTTTGTTGTTTTTTTTTGGCAGTTGGCAAACAACGAAATGGTACATTACCGCCACCAACTGGTAAGGAGTATGGATCAGGATATTAATTATAAAAATAAATATATACAAATATGTATTAATTTAGATTCTGTTAATTATATTAGTAATTCTAAGGGACGGTAATAGATAGCCCGCGTGCCCTGAGTCTTTCCTTAAGATGTCTATTAGGTCATAGGTTAGTTTAATGTTTCTTAGGTTTTGAGGTCCCTACTGAAAAATCCAGCATAGACCAGCATGATTTATATGCTAGTCTATGCAGTGTCGCTAGGATTCCCCGGAGAGAGTGAACGAGGATTTTGACAGTTTTTCTCTCGTTTTAAAGTGTGTTTATGAACTTTTTGAATTAAACAAACAACATATGCAAAATAGTCTAGTGTCTTTTCGCTTTTTTGTATATTTGAAGATAATTAAAACGTTTTAATCCGCTGCAAAAGGCTGGTTTGCTGGGCAAGTACTGACATCAGGACTAATTGTAATTCCCTTACATTAGCTGTGTGATGATGGATGTGATAGAGTTATTCTAAATATATTTACGATTATACTTGTAACTGATTTATAGCATGTAACTCAAGGGTGGAGTGTCTACTCGTCATAGTTAGTAACTGCTAACCACACTACTCTGTTTTACCCTCTCACACATACAGTTCTATTAAACTATCTGGTGTACATATCAAACACACAGGTACGGCGATTATAGGGCACCATGCTCATAGTTATTTAAGTGTAACTACGTATCTGAATTACTTTCAGCCATCACACGTACATCTACAACCACATATGATGGGAAACACGAGATCCTGAACTCCATGATATGGTTACCCAATATTAAAACAGACATACAAAATTGACACAGCACTTATATAGTATTTTAAATAAATAGTGTATCTGAATTATTCTTTTTCTTTAATTTCACAAAGTATGAAAGCTTGAAATTTATTACATATATTAACTGGGGGAATTGATTTCCCGGAGTCTTGTTTAAATTACAGTGTTTTAAAAAATAACATCTCACTGTATTACCTAAGCACACATGTCTCTGAGTCAGTTTCAGACATCCATGATACTTCCACTGCCAGTAGGAAGGGGGAAACAAATTTTCCTGATGCCCAGGAAAATATGTTGCCCATACTTCAATGAAAAAGACAAAAAAAGTTTTTTTTTTAACATTATGATCACTTTTTTATGCTTGTGACAGGCACACATATCTCTGAGTCAGTTTCAGACAACCCTAATACTTCCACAGCCAGTAGGAAGGGGGGAACGGATTTTCCTGATGCCCAGTTTCCCATACTTTTATTTATACAGGGACACTTTTTCACACAGTTACTTTCACACCACAGGAGTGTAAATGAGTGAGCTTGGCCCTCACTCTTTATTTAGGGGTCTGCAGGTTTATGGGCCCTGAAGTAGTTCTGACATGTCCTGACATTTTTGTATTTTTCTTACTTATAAACATATAAATGTAACTTTACTTATAAACATATAAATGTCGCCTCTTTCACCTAGTGCAAAGTAAATGTCCAGGATTGAGGGAAGAGGGACACAGATGATTTTATACACTTTTACACACTCAAAAAAATTAACAAAGCAGGTTGTGCATTTTACAGGATATAATTACTTTCCGTATACTAATAATAATCGTATTTGTTCATTTAAAATGTTTTTTTTTTTCGATTAAGGTTAGCGTAATTTTGTCTCAACTTGACCATACAAATTCCTAACGTTGTCTAATGACGAACCATTCATGTTAAGTCAACATTTCATACATACAGCAGGGGGCAGTAGCGAGACGCCTATATATGTATATATGTATGTGTGTGTATGTATATATGTGTGTGTGTGTGTGTGTGTATTTTACACACACACACTCAAATCCTATTGGTCTTAATTTAAAGTTAGCTGAACAAATTTGATTATTTAAATAATCATAAGTACCTAAGAAACAGTAACTGTCACCTCAAAGTTCCAGCAATTTAAATCTAAAGAGCTCTGGTGGCTCAGTGGTAGATGCTGCACCTGCCACACGATAGACCCGGGTTCGATTCCCGCGCTGGATTGAATTTACTTTATTTGCAACAAATTCAAATATTGATAGTTCTGTTTACTTAAAATTACTTTTAAAAATTATGTAACTGATTACCTCAAATATTTAGAGTTTTGCCAACTTAATCGTGTTTACAGTGTAAAAGTGAAGTAGAAGAACAAGTCTAGTAAGAAGTATATTGTCATGCTGTGCTAAAGGATCCTGTCTATCACACAATACACGAGGAATTAGAAAAACTCTGCGTATAATCCTCACACCTTCAGTAACCGGTTGCTCTCATAAACGGACAAGACATGGCTGCGACAGATTTGAGAAAATAACCTCCACTTATATAGACGCAATCGGGGGACAGAATGTTACATAGACACACACAGAGATTAACACACATGTATACATATACTGTATTTATGTTTAAATACATCCATCCATATATTCATGCAAGATACTTTTCTTTTCCTCGCGGAGTCAGTCCGCGTCAGTCATGCTCTTTAACCAATCAGACGTGACCTCATCAGCACAACCGCTTCTAGCCGGCTATCTCATTAGCTTCGCTAGCCTGTTAACCCAGCTATCACAAGTTTGCCTATGCTTTTTCACACAGATTATCTCCGTTTTTATACACTATGTCAGTTGTGTGTCTGCCTCTGAGTGCAGGTGAGGATACATTGGAGTTGAACTCGGGGGATTTGTAGCTGGAGGCCGTGCAGAAGCAGATCCGCGACTTACAGGTGAAACTGTCCCAGATACAGCAGTGGAATCGTCACAGACTGACATTCACCTGTCCCAGGTAAATTCTCGGCATGACATTCTCTGACAACCTCAACCTTCTCCACCCAGGTCCAACGCACCAAGGACATGGCACGCCCAGGTTTCCTTCATCCCAGCACCTGGATACAGCAGCAGCAGAAGATGCGCACCAGGCCTCAGGTGAGGACCTCTCCCTCTCTGCCGCCACCTGTCTTCAAAATCTCAACCCAAAACCACTTTGCGATACGGTACACAACGCGCTAATCATCGGAGACGTAATCTTCCATCATATCCATGCCACCACGGCTAAAGGTAAGGTGTGCACTCGCTGTGCTCGTGTTCTTGATGTCGCTGCACAGGTGCCCGCGGCCCTGAAGGAGAACGTTGGTGCTGTGGTCCTCCATACTGGCATGAACAACACCAGGCTGAAGCAGACGGAGAGCCTAAAGAAGGACTTCAGGAGCCTGGTTGAGAAGGTCCGCAGCACATCACTCATGACAAGGATCACTGTATCTGGTCTGCTTCCCACTTTTCAGCGAGGAATCGAGAGGTTCAGTAGACTGTAGGCTTCTGAACACCAGATCTTTTGCACCTAGAGCACTTATTGTTAATAAAATGATCTCAGATTATTGCCTTGATGCACTCTGTCTCACCCAAACCTGGTTTAGACCAAATGACTATATTGGTCTGAATGATTCTACTCCAACAGGATATTTCTATAAACACGAGCCCTGTCAAACTGGTCGTGGTAGTGGTGTTGCAACTATCTACAATGATGTACAGTACTCACTGTTACTCAGAAAACAAGGCCCAGGTTTAACTCATTTGAAGTGCTTATCAAATACATAATAAACCCTTGCTGTACTTTGTCCTTGTCACCGTGTACAGACCCCTGGGGCCCTATGTTGATTTGGACATCTGCTGTCAGAACTATTGATTAACTCTTGACAAAGTGTTGATAGTAGAAGACTTTAACATTCATGTAGATGATGCTAATGACGCTTTAGCAGTCGCATTTATGGATTTACTAAATTCCTTTGGGGTTAAACAAAATATAAATAGAGCAACTCACCGTTTTAATCATACACTAGATTTAATTATATCCAATGGTATAGATGTCTCTAATGTAGAGATCTTACCTCAAAGTGATGATATCACAGATCATCACCTCCTGATATATACTCTACCTGTAGAACAGATTAGCTGCGTCTCCCCACGTTATCAATTTGGTAGAAATATGAATCTGACTACTAAAGACAGATTCACAAGTAATCTGCCAGATCTGTCCCAATTTCTTATTAGACCTCTAAATGCAGATGATCTAGATGAAGTGACTAACAGCATGAGCAATATTTTTACCAGTACATTAGACACTGTTGCTCGTATCAGATTTTAAAAAGTCAGAGATAAAACACTTGCCCCATGGTACAATAGTCATACTCAGACCCTAAAGAGAGCAAACTGTAACCTCGAGCGAAAGTGGAGAAAAACTAAAAGAAGTTTTTTCGAATTGCGTATAAAGATAATATGTGCAGCTTTTTTTTTTAGACAGGCTCTAAAAGCTGCTAGGGCTGAGCATCTGAACCTACTGATAGCAAAAAACCTGTGATGGCTGCAGGGAGTATCCCATCACAGTTTAGAAGTTTATGGACTTTATGCACTTCTTTAATCAAAAAATCTATAGTATCAGGAAGAAAATAATGGAAGTTCAACCTCCTAATAGCATCTCATGATCCAGTCCAATCTAAAGCTTCACATTTAGATTTTCAGTGCTTTATAGGTATAGGACAGGAAGAGCTGTATAAACTCATCACCCTGGTCAAATTAACAACATGCTTGCTGGATCCAATCCCAACCAGATAAAAAAAAAAACTAATGCATATAGTTGGAGAGCCACTTCTAAAAATTATTAATTCCTCATTATAGGTCACGTTCCTAAATCTTTCTAGTTGGCAGTTATTAAGGCTTTTCTTTAAAAATCTAATTTACACCTGAATGAAATAACAAATTACAGACCGATTTCAAACCTTTGGGTCCATGGCCTGAAAAAGAAGGGCCAACACTGCAAATACTGACTCTTTGCATAAATGTCATGTAACTGTTGATAAAAGCCTTTGAAACGTATGAAGTGCTTGTAATTATATTTCAGTACATCACAGAAACAACTGAAACAAAGATCTAAAAGCAGTTTAGCAAACTTTGGGAAAACTAATATTTGTGTCATTCTCAAACCTTTTGGCCACGACTGTACATCTCAACAAAACAAGACAAAATACCCACATTGTCTAGACTAACTGAGTGCGTCCG
Organism: Clarias macrocephalus; assembly: GCA_011419295.1. Taxonomy (NCBI): domain Eukaryota; kingdom Metazoa; phylum Chordata; class Actinopteri; order Siluriformes; family Clariidae; genus Clarias; species Clarias macrocephalus. The sequence continues at coordinate 10,664 of JAAGKR010012033.1, forward strand.
GGATATAAAAGATTGGATATTCTGAATTTACCAAATTCAGATGACAGAGATATTACTTATTGGCCCAAAAACCAGTACACAACAGCTCTCACAAATTCAGCCTGCATTTAGAAGGATGTACTATTACTACCAGCTCGACAGTGAAAGACCTGGGCATAATATTAGACAGTAACTTGTCCTTTGAAAATCATATTTCCAATATCACAAAAACAGCCTTTTTCCACCTTCGAAATATTGCCAAGCTTAGGAACATTTTATCCGTATCTGATGCAGAAAAGGTAGTTCATGCATTCATGACTGGACTACTGTGATGCATTACTAGGTGGTTGTCCTGCATCCTCAATAAACAAGCTACAGTTAGTCCAAAATGCAGCCGCCAGGGTTCTCACTAGATAAAGAAAATATGATCATATAACTCCAATATTATCATCCCTGCACTGGCTACCTGTTCAGTTTAGAATTAAATACAAAATAGCATTACTTACGTACAAGGCTCTAAATGGTTTAGCTCCCACATATCTAGCCAGTCTTCTGATGCGTTACAATTCACCACATTCCTCAAGATCACAAAATCCCAGACTTCTGATAATTCCCAATATTAAAATCTACAAAAGGGTGTAGGGCATTTTCATATTTAGCTCCAAAGCTTTGGAATAGCCTTCCTGACGGTGTTCGGAGCTCAGTTTTCCAGTTAAAAGTAGACACGAGACACATCTTTTTAATCTGGTATAGACGTAATTCATCCCATAACCTCATACTCCAGTACATCTATCCTGAATGGCAACTACGCTAATTCTTTCCACCTGTTCTTCCTTTCTCTACCCATCCCGAGGTATCTGGAGATCGTGCCAGCTTCAGTAGACAAAGGTCAACCCTGTGAGGATCCTGAGGCATCCAGAGAAGGACCTGCTCCAGCTACACATGCTGCTCCTGATCTCCCAGTGATCCCGACCCCATCTGCCCTCTGCACCTGCTGACTCATCCCTGTGCTGAACTGGACTCCATGTTAATTTAAATAACTTCTGTTATATTGAACTTTCAACTGCATAACAAACACGATGTTATATAATTTCTATCTGTTATCACCCAGATGAGGATGGGTTCCCTGTTGAGTCTGGTTCCTCTCAAGGTTTCTGCCTATTGCCATCTCAGGGAGTTTTTCCTTGCCACTGTTGTTACCTTGTTACTCTTGGCTTGTCCCTCATCAGGGACAATCTCATTATTATCTAGACACATTTTTCTCACACATGCACACGTCCATAACTTTTCTTATAAATTTTGTGAAGCTGCTTTGAGACAATGACCATTGTTAAAAGCACTACATAAATAAAATTGAATTGAATTGAATTAAAGCTAAAAATAACCTGATGATCTTTAATGTAATCAGTGATATTATTATCAGGTTGAAGCCCTGCCTGTCTTTCTGAATAACAGAACTCTCTGTCTAACTCATTAATACAAAGAAATCACATTTTGTAAGACGCAGTATCTTACTCCTTGTTTGCGACAGCTTGTTCTTTTTTTGTTGTCAGCCAAATACACTCCCTGTTTAAAGTACATTATTACATCTGGGACATAACTGTTCATAACATCACTTTTACTAAACATTTTGATTTGAGTGCATAACAACATAGGCAGCCCGCTCAAGTATTCTCTATGTGTGGAAAACATTGTTATAATCGATAATAACAAAAAACAAAATGTGAGCTAATAATAAAATAATAAACTCAAAATTTATCTTTAATGTAACCTGTCCGACAATGATATCCTTAATATCATTGAAACACTTGTTGGATCCCAAAAGTGGTTAAAAAATAACTTATTTCAGTTACATTTTGGTTAAAATAACATAGGTGCCAGTAATTGTACATACTCTTGTATGTTTCTCTCTTTTGTTTGCCTAATAGATAATATGTATTTTTTATAACATCTTTAAGCCATCTATACCAATGCTGCCAATAATTTATGGGGGGAAATGTGCAAAATTAATAATAATAATAATAATAATAATAATAATAATAATAATAATAGTAATAATAATAATAATAGTAATAATAAAAGAAAATAAATTATTAAATAAATAAAACCTAGTGCTACTAGCAGTATGCTTCTTTTGGGACATAAAAAATATCTGCACTGTAATTTTAGGAAACTTCAGTTCAAGAATGAGAATAAATCCTTCATGAAAAATATTCACTCCTGTGATCATCCAGATGCAGTTTCACTGTGCTGTCACAAAATAAAATATTATATTCTGTTCATCTTTTTTTTTTTTTTTCCCAGATCAATTTGGTGACAAAGCGAGAACCGGAAATAAATAGAATTACTGCGTTATCATTGGATGTGTTTTTTAGAGGATATCATATGGTAGCAGACCCTAATCTGACTACGAATAATACAGGCAATTAGTTTTAAAAATCGACTGTTTTTATTCAAATGTGGGGAAAGTGTTATGCCCCAGTCTAGATAGAACTATGAAGATAAACTTCAGGTTAGATAAAGAGATAAATATCTTACTGACCCAATAACATACCAAAACTTAATTTTAAAGTTTCAGGTTTATTTGTTATGTACCCAAAATATTAATAATATTGAAATGCTTATTGTTAGGCTTAGACACTGTAAAGCTGTGCAACATGAAAATTAGTGTACATCTTAAAATTCAAAGAGAATGAGAGAGGGAAAAGAATGACAGACTACTTAAAAATATAATAAATATAGAAAATATACAGAATGTGTTAGTATTTGTGTAATACATTTAATAATCATAATTAAGCTAATATTTTTTTATTAATTCTGTAATCTTGTAAACTTGTCATAATAATTACGTTATTAGCTCCGGATAAAAGGTTTTGTACAACATTTAAAACTACAGTACCAGAATAAATAAAAATTCTTCAAAAATAAAATCAAGGGTAAGACTAAGTTACTTTAGATTACATTTTTTGTTTTTTTATGCGATGAAACTTGACTAGTAATCCATCTGTAACAATATATTCTGTAAACTCTGTGGGCAGTGTTAAAGATGCAGCTTAATATTTTATATTTAATGACCCTTTCACTGTCACAGAATGTTACTTGTGTTTTGCAATATAATTAGGATCTCCAGAAAATTCATTTGTGCTGCATTTCAGATTTTACCGCCTAACTTCTACACTTTATGACCTTATAAACATACTACACAATTCATTGGATTGTAAGTGATAATTGTTTGACTCAAGAATTTAGCAACTAATGTTAAGAATTTAGCTAATAATGTTCTAGATTTAACAAGAGACTATTTCTGATGCTGTGTGCAAACGTGTTGATTCAGTAAATAGGAAAGGGACTGGGAGCTGATCAGACTACCCTAACTGAGTTGGGGATTTTCTTTGGCTTAAAATTATATTGTAGCTTAAACGTTTTTTTTCCAAACATTATATATGAATCATTACAAAGGTTTAATGCTTCCTCTCTTTTGCGATATGAGTTAATGTTATTTCTAAATCAAGTAATATCTGGATATTTTACACTAAAACATTGCTTAGGTATAATTATCTATAATTCTCAGATTATCTATTTAATACTTTAACATAGATGCAAAAAGTGCTTTAAGTAGGAAAAGTTGCATGGAAGTACAAAGCAGGTAGAAAAGTGCAATAGTAAAAAAAAAAAAAGACAAGTAGGCAGGACTGAGGCACTGAAGCAAGATCATGGTCTTCACTTGGTCTTGGAGTGCTCTGGCTGCGCATCACTGATGGACAAAGTATAGTAAAGTAGTACAATAATTAACATTAGGAAATCTGAAATCTAATGCTACATATGCATTTTTTAATTAGATAATTTTTTATAGGGCTGTCACAAAATGCTCATTATAATAATACTACTTAATATTAAAAATAATAAAATCACTTAATGAAAATTTCACTCAGTCAAATATTCAGCAAATGATGCTGACAGTGAGGGTAGCAAATGCTACAGCGAAAAGTATTTAAATATGCAACAAACTGCAATGAAGAGCAGTCTAATCCAAGATGGATAGCAAGTTGCGGGAGTCGAGGTCCAAGAAAGAATATACTGTATGCAGTAATTGAGTGTAATATATAATTAGTCCATTACAGCATGTTTAATGTTCATGTGTTTATAAACACTCATGCATTGCTGAGGGATTTAAACAAAACGGAATTAAACAAAGTCAATTAGAAACAACAATTAAACCAAACAGAAATGTTACCAATAATCAGATGTTTAAATGAGGGGATTAAAATGGTGCTGATCTTTTGAAATAATTAATTATGACATCCCTATTAATTTATTTATCTGATAGCTTGCCAAATATATGTAACACAGTCATGATTATCTACATACAGCGGTTAGATTTAATTCTTACCCTGTAACAATGTTGTTTTTGGGGAGTTGAGCTTCTAACACCGTTGTTTGTACACCCGTTCATGTTCACACCAATATGGTCCACACTAACAATCAAACGCTGTCGCTAGACAGCAGCGTGTGATCCAGATGTGGACCAAATGATGGTTGTATCCAGGCCATGACACATTTCTGATAAATTCATGAGAATTAATAACCATATTACGAGACTAAGCAGTCACATACTCTATAGAACTTTTTTTTTTTTAGCTTTTTGACAGCCTTCTTAATTCTTAGCAATGTGTTTATATATTTAGCACTTTGCTACTAGTCCTCAGTAGTTTAGATGTAGCTCTTACATGTTTTGGCTTTGGTCGTTTGCTGCCTGTGTTCCTCCATCTCTTCCTGGTGTGTTTGGGAATGGGATACATTCATCATCACCATCCTGACAATCAGGCACACTATCATGGTAACAAACAATTAAACAAGTAAACAAGAAACAAACAAATAAATGACGAAATGAAGAGGCACAAAAGGTCACCAAGTATGCAAGTACACAGGCATATGACAGTTATTGTGGATTCTGTTCAACTGTTTTACTGAAATGATGGATTTGACAGCGTCCGCTCCAGTCTGAGTTGTGAAATTCAGCATGTGGATAAAGAAAGCTGGTGAAGTGCTTACTTTTCAGTAGTGGTGGCATTCAGTGGACCTTGACCCGTTTCACCAGTGCTCCCTTCTGTGAGATACTGGATGCTGTTTGACAAACACACCATGCGCACACACACACGCACACATACGTAAATGTTTTTAATCTTATTTAACCCATGAGAGCCCAGACCCATTTCTTTAATTATTAAATATCCTGCTTTATATGAATTTGTTCAAGTAATGCAGTCAGAAAAGGTTAAATATAAAATATGAGATTCTATTCAATCACTAGAATTTTCAGTAACAAAAACAAGCGTTTTAACATTAACTAGTTCTGTCAGTGTGCTACTCAGACGCACCACCATTTTGAAAATGATCCCAAATTTACAGATTGTCACATGACTGCACTAGGAGGATTATTACATGTCACTTATGGACTTCATGAGTTAAAGTCAGGGATAAAGCTAAAGAAAGAACTTTCTGGAAAATTTAAAAAACACCTGTGTCACCATGGATTCTCATTGGCTAAATTTTTGAAAATTAAACATTTTTCAAATATACAGTATAAGGGTTTTGTATTATTTCTAGATGACTTTAACATAAGCTAAAACACAAGCTAATTAATAAACTATTATCACTCACTCACTCACTCATTGTCTCTACCCCTTAATCCTGTATTCAGGGTCATGGGGGGCCTGGAGCCTATGCCAGGAGACTTACGGCACGAGGCGTGTTACACCCTGGGCAGGGTGCCAATCCATCGCAGGGCACACACATTCACTCACTCACACACTCACTCACCCACTACGGGCACGAAAAGAACTTCATGCACACAGAGACGGGAATCGAGTCTGGCCGGGAATCGGACCTGGACCCGGGAGATGCAAGGCAACAGTGCTAACCACTAGGTGCCATAAATCATTATATATATATATATATATATATATATATATATACATATACACACACACACACACACACACACACACACACACACACACACACACACAGTACAGACCAAAAGTTTGGACACCCCTTCTAATTCAGCGAGTTTTCTTTCTTGTGTTCTTTCTTGTGTTCTTTAGCCCAAACGCGTCTCTTCTGCTTGTTGCCTGTCCTTAGCAGTGGTTTCCTAGCAGATATTCTACCATGAAGGCCTGATTCACACAGTCTCCTCTTAACAGTTGTTCTAGAGACGTGTCTGCTGCTAGAACTCTGTGTGGCATTGACCTGCTCTCTGATCTGAGCTGCTGTTAACCTGCGATTTCTGAGGCTGGTGACTCGGATAAACTTATCCTCCGCAGCAGAGGTAACTGTCGGTCTTCCTTTCCTGGGCCGGTCCGCATGTGAGCCAGTTTCTTTGTAGCGCTTGATGCTTAGGTTCCTATTTAGTACAGTGACTAGCCTAACAAACCCTAAGATGCCTGCAGGGAGTATCCCATCACAGCTTAGAAGTGAAGACTTCAAGCTTAGGAACATTTTATTTGTATCTGATGCAGAAAAGCTGGTTCATGCATTCATGACCTCCAGACTGGACTACTGTAATGCATTACTGGGTGGCTGTCCTGCATCCTCAATTAACAAGCTACAGTTAGTCCAAAATGCAGCCGCCAGGGTTCTCACTAGGTCTAGAAAATATGATCATATAACCCCAATATTATCATCCCTGCATTGGCTACCTGTTCAGTTTAGAATTAATTACAAAATAGCATTACTTACGTACAAGGCTCTAAACGGTTTAGCTCCCACATACCTAACCAGTCTTCTGATACGGTACAATCCACCACGTTCCTTAAGATCAGAAAACTCTGGACTACTGGTAGTTCCCAGAATATCAAAATCCACAAAAGGAGGTAGGGCATTTTCATATTTAGCTCCAAAGCTTTGGAATAGC
>JAAGKR010012034.1:0-17554 GCA_011419295.1 Clarias macrocephalus
ATGACTGAGTGAGTGAGTGTATATATACAGTGCCATTGTGTTATAGTATATCGATGGAACCCTCATAGTGTTACCATTTTATTCATGAAATCTTGTATGTTTGATTTGAACAGTCAAATTTTTAGGAAGTTTGTCTGAGAGAAAATAACTACAGTTAATATTTAACCATGCTAGTTCAACTTATTCAGACTTTTACAAATTATAACTGAGTTTTAAAGTCAAGCTGCAATTTGTAGTCCTGGGATAGGCTCCAGGCCCCCGTGACCCTGAATACAGGATTAAGCGGTATAGATGATGAGTGAGTGAGTGAGAATGCTGACATTTCTGAGGAAATGTATACACACACACACACACACACACACACAAAAAAACTACACTTTACACTTCAGTTTCAATCCCCTCCTCTACTAGGTTTAGTTTGACTTTGGTACTTGACACCACCTCCCTATCATCATGCTGCAAAGATTGTTCTCAAATTGTTTAAGGGACATGACAAAGAGTGTCGATGCAGCCTCCAAATTAGTAATGGCCTTTAGTGTTGCAACGTATCTGGAAATACGTTTTGATAAAAAGGCTGTTGTGCGGCATTTCCAAGCAGGTGACAAAGTGTTGGTCCTGCTACCAGTGCCGGGTTCTGCTCTCCAGGCTAGATTTTCTGGCCCATATGTTATTGATTCAAAGTTAAGTGATACAGATTATGTTGTAAAAACTCCTGACCGAAAGAGGAAATCTCGTGTATGCCATATCAATATGCTTAAACCTTATATCACTCACTCCACCCCAGATGTTTCTATCCCTGTTGCCATTTCAGCAACTGCTGCCTCTGTGGAAGCATCACCCTATGAGTATTCTCCTGAGTTTGATGGTCTCAGCTTAGGTCGAGCTTGTTTTCCCTGCGCTAGCTTGCCAAACTCAGAATGGCTATCAGATATTCAATCTAAACTTTGCCACTTGTCTGTGTCCGCTCAAAATGACATAGTCAGTCTCATCAAGAGTTACCCTAAGCTCTTTTCTGATACGCCTTCTCGCACTACTGTCCTTCAACATGACATTGATGTTGACATGACAAAGAATGTCGATGCAGCCTCCAAATTAGTAATGGCCTTTAGTGTTGCAACGTATCTGGAAATGCTCCCAAACCTCAGATATTAAGAATTTGGGAACTATTCAGTTCTTGCTTGCTGTTTCTGGATCTCAACATGTTTTATCTTTAGCAATATAGAACACATCTTCATACTCATTCATGAGATATTGAGGTAGTTTAAGGTTCTCATTTTTAAAAAAGTATCAGTTAACCTATCAAGTACTAGCCATTTAAATATGATTTGGATGGAATAAGATTTCCAGAGATATGTTTGCTATATAACATTGCAGTTAGGCAGAGGTATTAGACAGGAATTATAAATAATTCACACTAGATAAGTTATTGTTATACAAACGTCAGGCAGTCGCAGACTTAAAAATTTCAAATTACAAATTTCCTTAGATACGAATAGAGGTTCTAAATCTGACACGAACAGGTCCTAAATCTGGCTCAATCATGTAAGTAGCTCACGTGTATCGTACAAAAACTAGACACTTCAGTGCACAAGATGACAATAGTTATAATTATATACAATCTTTTCAGTGTGTAAGTGATTGTATAAAATGTCTAAAGTTCAGTATATTGTATGTGTGGGCGTTTGGGGGTGCAGGAGAAATGCGTTGGCCTGATGAGCTTCAGTGAATCAGTCCGGGAGCACGAGGATGGCTGTCCTGTAAAGCTGTCCCGATGGTGAATCATCCTAATTTTAGAAAATCCTCAACAAAACAGAGTTTACAGTCCAATACAGTGAAAAACATTTGGACTGTTTATAACCAAATGTCTCTTTATCTCTCACAGAACAACCTTAATGATCCAAACCAATTCAAAGTAGCACATTCCACAGAGACTGCCCTTCTCTTAGTCACTGAGATGCTCCATGCTGCTAGATCCGCTAAGCTGTCATCTGTCCTCATCCTCCTGGTCAGCTGCATTTGACACAGTGAACCACAAGATACTATTATATATTCTTACAAGCCTTGGAATCTGTGGAACAGTGTGGCAATGGTTTGCTTCTTACCTAGATAGGTTCTATGAGGTGACATGGAGGGGATCCACATCTGCCCCATGCAGACTCTCTACTGGTTTCCCACAGGGCTCAGTACTTGGTCCTTCCTCTATACCTCTTGGTAAGGTCATCGCACCATTGTTATGCAGATGACACACATCTTATTCTCTCATTTACTCTCTCATACACTCAGGTTTCCACCTGGATCTCAGCATGTCTGGCAGACATCTCATCCTGGATGGCAGCTCATCAGCTGAAGCTCAATCTGAGTAAAACCGAACTGCTGTTTATCAATGGTGACTCATCCCCAGGTCAAGTCCTTGTGATATCCCTGGACAATAATCAGATCACTCCATCAGCCACCTCCCGCAATCTTATGGTATGGTTTCAACTCTGGGTCAGAGGTGAATCAAATCCTCAATGATTTGGGTTAATTTGATTAAACTGAACAAAATTTATACAGTTATAAATTCATACACCTAATCATCTATCCGTCCAGTGTTTGGCACGATTTAGTGTATCTTACCAATTTTGTTTATCCCGTGTCTGACAATGATAATTCAAAATAAGGTATTTACCAATTTATGAGCAAGGTAATGTAAGATCTGGGCAAATGTTTGAACATTAAAATAAATGACCAAGACAACAGTTTATTATAAAGAAACAAGAATTTATTTGACTAATCTAGAATACATGAAACTACGCTACTTAATCACGCACACACACACAAAGAGTTCAGAGGGTGAAAGTTAATAGAGTTATGTAATTCTAGTCATGTTTACTAGACCTGAGGAAGTCACAAGAGCAGAGTCTTGGATTTAATCTTACTGTTTAGTTATGAATAGTTATTAGGTATAAAGCTTTGTGTGTTTACTTGCATTACGTTTCGTTCTCTTCTGGTGGTTCGCCTCCAGCGAAGGGAATCACGGCGTTGCTGATTGGTTGGTGCGCGGTTGTTAAGATGACATCTTTCGGGAAGGCTCTTTAGTGAGGCATTGGTTGCCTGGTTACCAATGGCGGCGCTCTGGAACTTGTTCCAAGTGTTTCTTCTTCCGAGTGTTTCTTTCTTGGCAGGACTTTGGAGTTCTGGCACAAAGTCTTTTTGAGAGTTCTAGAAGAGCGGATGATGCCTGCAGAGGTCGGGCGGAAGGTCGAGCTTGCTGGTTACCTTCAGATACTCATGACGAAATGTTTTTAAAAAATTTTTTTATCTCAACTCTGAATGCTCGGACTTTGGGTTTTTAATCATACAGCGCGGGGCTTTGTCCCAATCAGAGGTGGTTGTGGGCGTAGCCTTGCCCACATGGTTCCTCCTTTTCATGCATACATTTAACCTGTGGTTTGGTCTGTCACGTGGGAGGCCATTTTAGTGGAGTTTTAGTAATTTAGGTAAAGTGTATTAACATGAGTCTGGTTCATATGACTAATATTTCATGCACATCAACCTTCATTGAATATACAGGGCTTTCGTTTGATAACAAACAACCTATGTCTTACATACCCATTCATACCCTTATATATAGCAAGGATTATACCTGTTAATTACACTCCTTAAGTTTATGATAAACATATTGAACACAACACAAAGACATCATATATTTTATATACTCTATACATATTCTATATACATTATATATACACACATGTATATAATTTTGTATTTTCCCAACTGGCATACATTAATTGATTTACATAATACGTGGCCCTAAAGCTTTGTATGTTCTCTGTTCTGGGGCCCAAAGTAAACGCATTCCGAGGGGGGGGGGTACTGCCAGGGGGTTGTGATACTTCCCTATTCAAGGGATTTGTGCTGATCTACACCGTTTGAGTGAAGATGTGAAATTGCTTCTCTCTTGTGCCAGGAAGTTGCTTTGCAGATTTGCACCATCTGAGATGGAGACATGTAAACATTTCTTTCCTTAGTTGCTGATGTCGTGAATTGTCTCTTCCTCGTTCTAGGACTCCCTTTGAGGTGGCCTGCCAGTCCCTACACCATGGACAATCATCTGTCATTTTCCCCACACCTGGCTAACCTTACTTGCTCTTGCCGATTTCTCCTTTACAACATCTGAAGAATCCGCCCATTTCTTTCATCACATGCTACTCAGGTGCTTCTTCAGTCCATTGTTATTTCAAGACTGGAACACTGCAACTCACTCCTGGCAGGTCTGCCTCTGTCCACGTTTCGTCCTCTGCAACTGATCCAGAATGCCTCAGCACGTCTCGTTTTCAACGTTCCCAAGTCCTCCCACACTACCCCACTTCACCGTTCCCTGCACTAGCTTTCTGCAGCTGCCCGCATCAAATTAAAAACCCTCTTGCTTGCCTACACAGCTGGCCCAGCACCCACTTACCGTTGCCTCCGGTCATCCAGCACTGCTCGCCTCAACCCACAATCTCTCAGGGATCGAGGACGACATTCATCCTGACTCTTTTCTGTTCTGGCACCTAGGTGGTGGAATGAAGTTCCTCTAGATGTCCATACAGCAGAGCCTTTGACGATCTTTAAACACAACTCTTCTCCACAGAAACATCTGTTTCTTCAATACTTGGATTAATCTGCGCCTTTGTCAGCTGCGTATCCATCATCTCTTGAATCTCTTGGTCCACCACATCCCAACAGTGCTCTAATGGATTGAGATCAGGTGTCTATGGAGGTCATTTGAGTCTAGTGAACTCATTGTCATATTCAATAAATGAGTTTGTGATGATTAAAGTTTGAAGACATGTCATGTTATCCTGTGGGCTTAAAGGTAACATTACTCAGGTAAGCTGTGGCATTTAAATGATTCAGCCCATTGATAAAAGACAAGATGTTTTCATGCAGGTCTGACCCTACCATCCGAATGTCACAGAAGAAATCAAGACACATCAGATCAGGCAACATTTTTTCAATCTTCTATCGACTGATTTTGCTGAGCCCATACAAATTGCAGCCTTAGTTTCATATTCTTAGCTGACAGGAGCTGAGATATTATTGGAATTACTGTTACCTTTTCATTGGCTTGAAACAGTCTGGCCATTCTCCTCTGACCTCAGGCATCAACAAGACATTTTTTGCCCAGAGAACTGCTGCTCACTGTACAAGTTCTTTTTTTAGACCATTCTCTGGAAACCCTAGAGATGGTTTTGCATGAAAATCCCAGTAGATCTGCAGTTTCACAAATACTCAGACCAAATTGTCTGGAACCAGCAACTTTGCCAGCTTCAAAATCATTAAATCACATTCTTACCTTTTCTGATGCTCAGTTTGAACTTCAGCAGATCATCTTGACAATACATTGACTTAAATGCATTGAGTTGCTTCCATATGATTGGCTGATTAAATATTTGTTTTAACAGGGAGTTGATACTTAATGAAGTGGCTTGTGAGTGTATTTTGTACTGTAGTTATTTCTAGTGCTCATTTTCTACAGTCTGGTCACAACAGAGTTTAAGATAAGCCACTTTAAGGTAAAACCTGATATAATGACAAATTAAGAAAAAAAAAAAAGAAGGAAAATCTAATAGCATATTCTTATCACCAATCGGTCTGTTCTAGCTCTATGAATGGATACATTTTTAAAATGATTATGCTACTGTGTTGAAAAAACGAGGGAAACCCTAACTCTTTGAAGTTATATACTATAACAGTTTTGTCAGCGGCCAGTACTGATCCACCCTAGCAAAATTTCTTGGGCCACCACTTCCAATCAATCAAAAGTTGAGACTTACAAATGATTCTCTGCACCCCGAGGACAGTTTATGTAACCTTCAAACTCAGATTTCACACCACAGCCTAATGTGCTATATACACAGTGCTTGAGGGCAGCCATCCACAGCTCTCCAGAGACACACAAGACAGAATAATTAAATTAGAAACAAACTCTGGATCTGTCCTTGCTTTTTTTTTTTGTCTCCTGCTGCATACATACTCACATTCTGCTTCAGTTTGCTTATCAGGAAATTATATTATTTTCAAAAGTGACAAATGCATGTAGTAAATTAACAGCACACATACCTTATCATGATGTATATGGTAAATCGAGACATGAAGTCAAATGTTTCTCTCTTTCTCATGTTATCGTGTAACACAGTGAAAATAAACACGGATAGATTGATAGTGAGGCGAAAAACTCAAGGAGAGTCATTAATTTTCAGTAGGCAGCATGAAAGACTGGCAGAGAGAATTTGAAGACAAATGAGGTGATCTCTTATCGGAATTTCTGAACTGGCGTTCGAACGAGAGCTGGGCATAAGGCACAGAAGCAACTCCGATGTGACTGAAGCGATAAACACATCCAGAGCATTTTATACAACAGAATCTTCTTGATGCCGACTGGCTTTTTTTTTTTTATAACATTATACACATAGCTCTATACAGGTGGAACATCCTGTAGTATGTTGGATTGCAATGTTTTCTTCTTGAAGGTTTAAGCTGGGATCTTTGTAGCCTGGACTGTAAAACACAGCAATGTTAATTAGGCTGAACGTATTTACAAAGTTGAATTATACAACAAGTCTTTTCAATAATCACTGCATGAATAATGACACCGTTACAATGAAGATTCAAAAGATGAATTACTGTAGGGTGCACGCGCAAGGAGACACGAGGTTAAATCAAAGCAGGAATAACATGGACAAACACATCCAAGACAGAAGTGGCAAAGCAATGGCTCAGAACTTATTTGCAGGATCTAGAGGCAAGACTTTGCATTAATGTGTATGGACACCGTATATAGTCAGCAAACAATGCAAACAAGAAATGCAAACTCAACAGCAACAGGAAGTGAATAACCAATTGCGTTTGTGACACACATGTAAAGAATGCTGCCTGCTTCATTAGTAAGATAAGCTTTCCACCAATCATTGCTTTCAAAGACAAATATTATTCCTAGTCATTGCATTTTTCATGAAAGAAAATTTTGGAAGCTTAAGATATTATTATTAATCATTGTATACAAACCAGTGCATTTTCAAATCCCCGATGATCTTTTCATTGATAAACAAACAGAGACCAAAAAAAAAAGAAGCAATATTTATGAAATTATTAGGATTTACTTAGTTACTCTCTATGATGTAGCCTTACATCATAGTAACTAAGTAAGTAAATACTACTTGGAAACATGATAGAATTTGGGCAGACATTCGCCACTTCAAACGTCTTCCTCCTTTACTTCGGCAAGGAGCGTTAAATTTTTTTACAGATTGATATTTGATATTTAATTCATGAAACTCAATTTTTATATAAAATTTCCCAAAATGCACATTTAACTAATATTATTGTTTCATATATCCTGGATTGATTGTAGACATGAAATAGATGAAAAAGCTTTCCTTGCTTCTTTTCCTGAATCGACTACATGATTTATTGAAGGCAAGCAACAAGAAGGAGTATTTCCAAAATCGCAGATTATAGTCAGTGCAGTGCAGATTGAAAAATTTGCTCATTAGTAACACCATTAACAATAAAGATTCATTTATTATTAGGATGTTGTTTTTTTTTTTTTTTATACTAATCTTATTCAGTTCTTGTTGTGGGATTTAATTGCTTTGTTGCTATAAAAGAATTGATGAAATTGTTTCTCATATTCAAAGAAAAACAAACAAACAAACAAACAAACAAACAAAAACAAATAAATAAATACTGTTGGGGACGATCAAACACTGCATGTAGCGCAATGCTTTCTATCACCTAGTGCAGGAGATTTAATACATTTGCAATCAGGGACCTTTTTAATTGGATAATAAATGTCAATAAACCTGTCATTACTCCAACTCTTTAAATATCAAGCTTGCTCCTGACTAATTAATGGATTTCTTTTTTTATCCTAATAGCCTCCCTCCGCTCCCTGTTTTTGGCTAACTGGAGTAGAACATGATGTGTTCTTTTGCAGTTTTAGCTCATCCATCTCCAGGTGCGAAGCAAATTCTGAAATGCTTTTCTGTTCATAACGGTTGTCAAGGTTGGTTACATGACTTATCATAGCCTTCCTGTCAGCTTAAACCAGTCTGGCCATACTCCTCTGACCTCTTTCATCAACAAGACATGTCTGCCAGCAGAGCTGCCACTCACTGCACTTTTTTTAAGGAAGACTAGAGACTGCTATGTGTGAAAATCCCAGGAGATTAGCAGTTTCTGAAACACACAAACCAGCCCATCTGGCACAAACAGTCATATCAAATATAAAAAACGTCTGACTGTGAAATTCTCTCTGTTAGTCTGTTAGACCTTATTTAAAGACTTGTTTAGTAATGGTTTGAGCAGAAGCTAACCTTTTTTTTCTCATTTGCATTGAAAAAAATAATAAGGAAAAAAGATTGTAGGGTATTTCTTGAAATTCCTTAATTCCAGGAGTAGTATATTGTTGTGTGTAAGCAATTAGCTTACCAGCTGTGAACGTTTGCAGTGTGTTGTACCCAACTCCACATTATTATTATTTTTTTTGTAATCGTTTATGCTAATTTTATTAAGTGATTTTTTTTCTCAATTCTCTAGAATATGAAACTATCTTTATTCATGTTACCCGTGAAATGTTTACATTAATTTGGAACTTGATTTTGTCCATTAGTGCAGAACTTACACTATACATATTTGGTAGTTGTTGTCGTAGTTTACCTGTAGTTAGAATCAATGTACATTTACATGTGCATATGTGCGGTCAAACTGCAAACACAAAACAACTAACAATTACTATTTAGTAATGTTTCACATATCACATATTGTGCTAAGCACTATCACATGATAAGGTGCATTTCTAGAACAATCTTTATGTAACTAACATGCATTAAACTTCTCCTATCAACAGAATGTAATAAATATATGTTGCAAAAGTTTTCAAGAAGTAACATTATACAGTCTATGTCTACACAAACAGCAAAACATATAATATGCATATAGTATAGTACACAGCATATAATATTATTTGTTTGCAAATAGTAATCTAGATAGCATTATATTAGAAACATCACACTACACAAAACATTTCTCACCACACTGGGAATATGTAGTTTACATTATATAAGTTTTAAGTAATTTCAAGTTTAAGCTACAGAACAGCGTGGTCTTTTTCCTTCTAGCCCTCTCTCCTCTCCCTTTTCTGTGCCTTCGGCCTAAGTGATCACATGACCCCACTGAAACAAAGGGGCAGCATCCAACAATTCAGGTAGCTGGGACTTCTGAGAAAACTAGAATTGTAAACGTGATCACGATAAGAGTCATGTCAAAGTCCAGGCCCCTTGCTTTCGAAATAGCATATGCTAATGATGTCAAATTAGTGTCAGTGGTTCTCTTCGATCTGGGACCAGGGCTAAACATTTTAGACCAATTTCTTTAGTTCAAATTAGCATTAAAATATTTTATAGGGTTATGATAGAGGTAATAGTTTTAATAAATCTACAAACTAGCACATAATGAAACCAAAGTGGAAGTATTTGGCTTTAATGGCCTGTGCCATGTTGGCATAAAACAAACAGCATTTCAGCAGAAACATCTCATACGAACTGTCAAGCATGGCAGAGGAGGGATGATGTTTTGGACTTGTTATTGCAGCCACTGGAAAAGGGTACCTTCCAATATGAATTCCCTTTCAAAAGCTACGCTCGATGCTCCATGAAAACTCTATGGGAACGTCCCTTTGTTTCACTGGTTGTGAAACATGTTTGTTTTAGACACGCCAAACTTTGGCTTATATAACCTCGGTCAGGTGACGTCATCTGGTCGCCATTAGGTTTCGGGAAGCAAAGCTCTACGAGCAGGCCTTTGTAAGGTTTTTCCCCCGCCATGCTCCCCGCTGTGCTCAGGAGACGGGAACTCTTTGAGGCGGCCACCCAGTCCCGACCAGTCGCCCACCCAGTCCCGACCAGGTCCGGGTCTCTCCAGACGTGAGGTACAAATGGAGAGTGCGGTGAGCCGAGCACCCCCTCGTAGAGATTGGGGCGGGACACGCCACGCTTCGCAGTCCGCCTCAAAGAGGCCAGACCTGAGGAGTATCATCTCCTCTAAAAGGAAGTTCTGAGGTTTAAGTGCCCAGGATCGTGGGGGTGTCTCTCCCCAGGGAGGGCACGTAAAAATTCCAATAAGGAATGAAGACTCCTTCCTGGCACCCTAAGGAGGCGCTTGTCCAATCTTCACCACCACTGGTGTTTCGGAGTCTCCAGCGAAATGTTAGGTGTTCGGTTCCCTACTGCCATGCTTCAGGATGCCGAACATTTAACAATGTTAAATGAAAGAAATGCTGGCTCTATTTCTGGCCCTGAAATACTCCCTCCAGCAGTTGAGAGGCTACCATGTCCTAGTGCGGGTGGACAACATTACAGTAGTCTCGTACATAAATCACCAGGGCGGACTGCACTTAGGCCGCTGGAAAAAGCTTGCGCACCAGGTTCTGCTTTGGACACAGGACAAGTTCCTCTCCCTGGGGGCAATTTACATTTCCGGGGCATATGAATGTGGGAGCAGACTTGTGTCCAGACAAGCTGTGACACACTGGGATTGGAAACTCCACCTCGAAGTAATCAGTCAAATCTGGGAGAGGTGAACCTCCTTTGCCTCGTAGGAGAAGGCACAATGTCCCCTTTATTACCCTCTGAGTCCTACAGCTCCTCTGGGATGGAATGCAATGGCCCATACATGACCCAGACTGCATCTTTATGCATTTCCCCTGGCAGCTCTGCTCCTGGGAGTCCTGGCAATGGTCTGTCAAAAAGGCCCCATTGGCCGACCAAAGTGTGGTTCTCAGATCTAATATCTCTCCTCGACCATTCACCGTGGGTGATCCAGTGAGGAGGGATCTTCTGTCAATATTTCATGCCTAGCCCGAGCTTTGGAACCTTCACCTCTGGCCCCTAAAGAGGACCAATTAAGAGATTCTGGTTTTTCAGGCAGTGTAATTGAAACGATAGTAAGTGCTAGGGCTCCCTCCACTAGAAGAACTTATGCCCTCAAATGGAGTGTATTTGAAAGTTGGTGCATGGCATCAGAACGTACATAGCCATCATTTCGGCTTGTCATGTTCTAACTGATGGGGTTTCTGTGGGAAAGCACCCTTTAGTTGCCTGCTTTATTCGTGGAGCTAAACGGTGCAGGCCGACCACTAGACCGCTTCTTGGGACTTAGCTATTATGCTCGAAGGTCTGGTTAATACACCTTTTCGAACCACTAGAGTCAGCGCCTGTCAGGCTTCTGACTGTTAAGATGGTTTTTCTAATTGCGGTTACTTCTCTAAAGAGAATTGGGCATTTGCAGGCTCTGTTGGTTTCACAGTCCTGCCTAGACTTTGCCCCTGGGCTTGTCAAGCTATTCTGCATCCTCACCCGAACTATCTTCTGAAAGTTCCATTCTCAACCATGCACCCAGTTGTTCTCGAAGCCTTCTGTCCTCCGCCATTTACAGCTCCGGAGCAGGAAAGATTTCACTTACTGTGTCCAGTACATGCTCTTCAGATTTACGTCCACCGCACTAGGCAGTGGCATAAATCAGAGCAACTTTTTTATATGCTATGGGGGCCGCAACCAGGGGGAGGCTCTCACCAGATAAACGCTGTCACATTAGGTGAGAAATGCTATTGCCCTAGCCTACGAGGCGCATGGTCAGACTTTGCCTCTAGGAATTAGGGCCCATACGACCAGGGGGCTTGCCTCATCAATTGCTCTGGCAAAAGGTGTCCCCTTGCAGCAAGTGTGTGATGCGACAGGTTGGTCCTCTCCGCACACATTTATCAGATTGTATAGTTTGGATGTCCATGCTACTCCAGGCTCACAGGTCCTCGAGTCAAGATCTCAAAATTATGTCTGAGACTTCTTTGGTGATTGTGCACACACACTACATAACACTGGGGGTCCAGACACTTGCAGTGCGGCGGCGGTGGTATTCTCATTCCCCTAACGTTTTCACGCAGCATTGAGTGTAGCTTTTGAAAAGGAATGTCTCGGGTTACTTTGCTGTAACCCTGTTCCCTGAAAAAGCGGGAACGAGATACTGCGCTCCAATGCCGCACTGCAGGCGTGACTGGATGTCTTTTCGGACAAAAAATTGATCTGAGGATGTTTCTGGTTCATACCTATTTATAACCTGCAGGTGCACCACATCAGATGACGTCACCTGACCAAGGTTATATAAGCCAAAGTTTGGCGTGTTTGATACACACATGCTCCACAAACAAAGGGACATATTCATGCAGCATCTTGTTCCCGCTTTTTCAGGGAACACGGATACAGCAAAGTAACCCGAGATGATCAGCTGTCTAAGAGCTGAAGCTTGATCAACATTGGGTCATGCAACAGGACAATAACCTGAAGCACAATCTGAAGCAAAAGCAATTTTACAATGGCTGAAAAAATAAAAGAATCAAGGTTTTGGAATGACCTAGTCAAAGTCCAGACCTCAACCTGTTACGTGTTGCGGTATGGAGAGCTGCACCACGATATGTTATAATATTATAAGAGCCCTAGCACAGGGCTTTAGAGGGGGTCAGTGAAATAGGAGGTGGTGAGAGTGCTTATTATATGCATGGGAAGACCTTTCCGTTTGGAGATGGATTGGCCTGTTCAGAACTCCGCAAGGTAGCAGCCTGCGGATCTGCCCGTTCTGAACAGTGCAAAGCATTTCCACGTGGTTCTGCCCCTCGTGAGACCCGCGTCGTTACACAACCCAAGTGAAATGCTGTGGTGGTACCTTAGCAGACCTGTGCATAAGCCATTGGCCAAAAACCTTAATGAACTGAAGTGATGTGAGAGAGTGATAAAGCCATACAGGAAACAATTACTTCAACTTATTGCTGATAAAAATGGATCTACAAGCTATTGAATCATTGGGGTACTTAGTATTGCTAACATTAGCTTTTCTTTTTGGGTTAAATTAATAATGGCACAGTGAAAGAGGATTTATGTTATTGTTCATCTGGGGTTATATTTACATAATACTAATACCTCCTAAGATCAGATGATTTTTTATTATGTTTTTAGACAAAAAAAAATTAAAAGAGAATTAAAATAGAATTAAAAGAGGGGGCACTAACTTTTACACATGACTGTAATGACTGTCCTCTAACTGTTACCTCAATGCATCATACTGTATCTGGAACTGTGAATAATCTTTGATGAAAATCTAATTTTTGAAGTCTGCACTCTCTCCAAAAGACAAGATGTTTCTGCTTTGAATTGGGACTTGAAGGCAAGTGCTATATATGCAAACTGTCAGCTGCGCCTTTGGGACGGGTTTATGTGGTTAGTTTTGACGTCTGTAATTTAGACTACAGAGATTTGAAATGCTAGAAATGTTCAGAAATTCAGGCAGAACAAGCTGAAGAAGTTTGCAAATCAGTTGTGGGTGTTTGTGCATGGTATCTTGCTGTGGAATGGCATCCCCTATATGATGGATTCCTGCCATGCTACAGTACCAGTGCCTGGTTTGAATTGGGACTTGAAGGCAAGTGCAATATATGCAAACTGTCAGCTGCGCCTTTGGGACGGGTTTATGTGGTTGGTTTTGACATCTGTAATTTAGACTACAGAAATTTGAAATGCTAGAAATGTTCAGAAATTCAGGCAGAACAAGCGCTAAAAAAGTTTGCAAATCAGTTGTGGGTGTTTGTGCATGATATCTTGCTGTTGAATGGCATCCCCTATATGATGGATTCCTGCCATACTACAGTACCAGTGCCGCTGGGATGTTACAATGGTTATTCACAATTGATATGACTAAACTTATATACTACCGCTTAAAAAGTTTTGGATCACTTGCAAATTTCTTTGTTTTTGTTTAGTGATTTATTCTACAACAATACTTGGGATTTTAGAACTAAGAATTAACACATGTGGAATTAGGTAATTATGTAACAACAACAATAACAACAGTCAGTTGTTATTTTAAGGTAAAACGAAGGTTTTACACATCATGAGTGTCAGATACATCTCAATATAAACTTTTTCTAAGGAGATTTTGGAAACCTTCAGTATTGCTTTACAATGTAGAAAGAAATAAAAATCAGGAACGGCTATGAAATTAGAAATTGATCCCAAACTTTTGAGCGGTAGTGTATCCTTAAACATATTTTGGCTTTCTGTCTCATTTTCTCTCCCTCCTTTCTCTACTTCTACTATTAATGCTGTTTCTACTCCGACTATTGCTAGAATTACATTTTTTAAAATTATATCAAAGGAGAGAATAAAATTCAAAGCAAGCAGCAACTGACAGATTAGGAGTGACTTCACTGGAAGAAACCAAGAGGTTTGTGACAATGGTGACACACTTTAAGCCTGCTGTGTTCTTGCCAGTTAACAGCACTTTGTATATGCTAGTTTTTTTGTGTGTGTGTTTATTTGTGTCCATTTTTACCTCAGCCGTTAAACATTTTACACGTCATGCTGCATAACAGCATTATGCTAGCTGTGCAAATTGTGCTTTAATTGTAATGTCTGCAATCACTTCAACATGACATATCGTAGTGCTTTTCAATTGGTCAAAACATGCTGATTAAGCTCTACACCAGGAACTCAGGCAGCAGTGCTGGCTTTGACAACAATGACAGGTTTTATATGACCATTTGTATACAACAACTTATTCACATGGACATGTATAGCTGAAGCTCACATTAAGAAATAAAAGTGATTTTTAACAAACCATAAAAGTAAAAATGTGGGTATGGTGAAGGGCTTTTCCTTTCTTTCTTTCAAAATGTTTTCTTAGGTGTGTACAGAATACTCAGGAAGTGGTACAATCAGACTTCTTTTTTGTTTGGTACTGTATAAATTGAGAAATTTTGAATGAATGACCTGCTTCCAACTTTAATTACATGAACTAATTTGGTGCCTCATTTAATTAATCTAGGATTACATTGGCAGCCTTACTACATGTAATTTTAAAATCATGTGGTGCCTTCTCCATTAAAATTTACTTTAACTTTAACTAAAGATTCACCATCCTACCATAGCTGTAGACACGCATAAAATATAATATTTTACAGGATATACTCAATATTTAGAACATAATATTTAGTTTAAACCTCTATAGCTTTAAGTACACTGGAGGAAAAAAAAAACTCTATAGATGTAATAACCTGGTCATTCAGGACATTAAGGTAGTCAGCTGACTTCATTTTATTGCCACATAACATTGCTGAGCCTAATGCAGACCAAACCAATTGAAGCAGCCCCAGATCATGACACTGTCACGCCCATTGCTTAGGGTCAATATTGAAATAGGGTCAATCTGGACTCATCAGACCACATGACTTTTGTCCATTAAACATAGATGTGATTTCTTTTGCCACACAATTTCACCAAATGTTTACGTGATCTTCTGATCAAGGTCATTCATGATTTCTTCTGCAAAGGTGATACTTCAAGATTTTACTAATGCATTTAAAATGTTCTTAAATACATTCTAGTAATTTCAACAATCCCCTTTTTTTGGCCAGGTAGTGAATTTCTCACATATTCCTAGTCATTACATACAGCTAAATATGTATACATATTTACACATGTTTAGGTCTTATAGAAAATCAATAATTAAGTGCAAATAATCTATACGACACACAGACATTCAGGCATTGTTAACTTCTGTTTATTCTGCTAATGTTTTGTATGTACGTCAAGCAATCCATTATTCATGATCGGCTTTAATCACATAATAATCCTGCATTAGTTATAATGACATGCAACAATCAACACTTTAATTCTCAGATATTGTGAAGTAACAATTGCACTTGCATGAGCTACAGTTCCTGGTAATAGAAGTGATCAGTGAGGTTTGAGAAAATAACATTATAATAAGACTGACAAAGGGTCAGGTGTTTCTGTGCTGATGTTTAAGATAAAAAGAATTTTAATTGATAAGATGGGTGTATAACAGGGTTGTACTTTCAAAGCAACCTCATTAATCAGCATAACAATGTCACTGAAAATAAAGAAATCGACAGGGAATTTAGATAAAGCAAATTTCTGTTCTGAATTTACAAGAAACATTCCAAGGATTTGATAGAAGCATGCAAATTCAGTTAAGGGAGTTGAATTAATGTTGTGGGATGCAACTGTAGTGTACATCTTTCATAAAGTATAATGGATGACTCATGGAAAACGATGTTTTAAACATGAGATATTAAATGGGCTCATGCATTAGTGCAAAATGAATAATAGGTTTGAAGTGTTTTAAAGAAAATTTAATTTAAACTTTAAGGTACGGTGAAGGTATTCTGTGCTCTGACAGGCAAAAATGCTCTTTCTAAAGTGAGGTTGTGAGCTTTTATTGTTTTTCTAAAAGGAGAAATGTGCACATTTCTTGCACTGTTTAAATGATCTTTTCTTCTTACTTACATGTTTTTAAATGTCAGACACAAACCAGAGTTGATATTCTATTCGCTTAAGAAAGACAAAGTGGTTCTTTTGTGTATTCGGATGTTCTGAAGATATAAAACACACAAACGCAAATAACTCTTTACCATTCCTCCGCTGTTTATTTGCACTCATGACAATACTATTAGGCTTGACATGAAATACGAAACTCAGTGACTGCCTTCGAATTTCCATCATCCTACTGTGCAATCACAAATAAATCACGAATCCATCATTATGCAAGACGTGGCATCTCTGATTACCTCGCCCTCACTTTCCAGCTTTGCTATTTAAACTCCAAAGTTGGTCTTCGTCGCTCTCCTTGGATTTGTATGATGAGTTAATCTCCACATATGCTGCAGCGTTCCTTGCCTCAGGTTCGACGGTCCTATGCAGATACTTCATAAATATCAGTATTAAGTTCACCTTCACAAATGCCATAGGACTATTTATAATAACAAAAGCCTTCTGTTCAACTCATTAATTCGCAAAAATTGGTCAGTACAAATAGATTATTTAAGGTATTGTAGAAGGGTCACCATATGTTCCATCTTCAATGGGTTGAAAAACAGGCATGGGTATTAATATTGATTCCATATTGCCATTGAATGCTTGTTTTTAATTTGATTCATTTCCCATGGTTTATATTAATGCACTTATTATAACCTGCTGTTGTTCCTATAATAATGGCAAACATTGTGTCTGGTGTGGTTGATGCTCCACATAAAATGAGTTTTTATTAATATAGTTAAGGATCTTGTGACATGTTTATTTAACTTATTAGATTGTGAGCAATTTATAACTTTATTTTTTTATAACTATTTTTTTTATTTTTTATATTATGTCACGTCTCTGTGGTACTGCAGACTGTTGTAGTTGCCGTGGGCAGAAAGGGCAGGCATAAGCGCAGAGGGTTTGTTTTTTAAACATAAAGAGTCTTTTTATTAACAAAAAAATAAAACAAAACATAAACACAAGCTCTATAGCTAAACACAAGCTAAGAGCTGAAACAAAGGAGACATGGAGCTGAACCTAACTAGAGACATGGAGAAACTAGAGACAGTCTGGGACAGGACTAGAGACGGGACTAGAGACGGGACTAGAGACGGGACTAGAGACGGGACTAGAGACGGGACTAGAGACGGGACTAGAGA
>JAAGKR010012035.1:0-17554 GCA_011419295.1 Clarias macrocephalus
ACACACACACACACAGACACACACAGACACACACACACACACACAGACACACACACACACACACACAGAGACAGACACACACACACACAGAGACAGACACACACACACACAGAGACAGACACACACAGAGACACACACACACACAGAGACACAGACACACACAGACACACAGACACACACACAGACACACAGACACACAGACACACACACAGACACACAGACACACACACACACACACACACACACACACACACACACACACACACACACACACACACACACACACACCTCTCATTGATTCAAATTCTTAAAATCATTTGCACCAATCAATATCAGTCTCTATGGAAAACCTTAACCAAGTCAGATGCTGTGCCCTAAAATAAACTTCTCCCAGGTTCAGAAAGTATCTTATATTCATCCAGAGAGTGCTCAGTCTCCAGTGCCGAGTCTCAGGGTATATTTCTGCTGATTTTGATGTAACAGAATGAGCCAGGCAGAGGTAGCTTGATGGTTAAGGTATTAGAGTGCTGATCGGACGGTCCTTCACCCTCAGTCACTCAGATGATTTCCGGCATCAAGCTGGCAACCCGACCGTATAGGAAACTGCCACTGAAATGATGGATAAATCTCCGGACAAGGGAGCATTGATCACATGATGGAATGTGGGCATGTGGACGGACGCTTACCTCGATAGTCATAAACTGATATTCACTTATTAATGCGAATTGTCATTTTGCAATTATGGATTTGACTTTTCTCTATAGGCTTTTTTAGACATCTAAACAATGTGGCCAAAAGTTTGTGGACACAATCAGATTGTGGGACACTGAAAGACAGATGTCTATCTTTTCCCAACAACTTGCTTGTACCTAGCTTATCTATTTTGCCTGCGATGGCAACAAGCCTCCCAGGTCGCCCTGCTAAAAACAACTCCAGTGAATAAGACTATCTTTTAAAATGCTTGATCACTGGAATGGTGTTACCTGGCTGGTGTGTTGTGTTTGGTTTTCACCAAATGTTATACTAAATCTTTAAGGCAAACAGCTTAATTTCAATCTCATTGGACCCTAAACTCTGAAATTTTCCAACATGGACTTTCCCAAAAAACGAATCTCTCAGGCTACTGTAGCTGTAGCTAGTCAGACTGATATTGTTGAGATATGAACAGGTTCTCCTGTTTCAGCTCTGTAACCTCTTCAGTGTTGCTGTTAGCATGAAGTTTGATAAAGTCTAGATTATGGTAATTTGTTCGCTTTGTTATAACAGATTTCACAGAAGAACCAAAGCTTTCAAGTTTTAATAACATTTACCTTTTAATTTCTCCTAACAACTTCATCTCAATGCTTTGAGTCAATTCCGTGGTCTTCATGACCTCAGGACTGACTCATCTGGCAGTTAAGCTGTTAGACTCCCAAAGCAGAGATATTTATTTTGCAAGCATACAATCTGACATAGGCGCATTGAAAATTAACACAAATCCAACAGGTATATTTAGTGTAAACCTTCAGAAATTAAACACCAGTCCTAATTTAGATTGATAAAGCAATAGGGAATGATTGCTCATCAGTTACGCAGTGTTTATAATTAATATAATTCCACGACCAGTCAGAAATTTGGACGCCCCTTCTAATTCCATGGTCTGTCCTGATTTCTATTTGTTTTTACATTATAAAACCATGCTGAAGGTGTAAAAAACACACAATAATCTTCTTTGAATAGTTGATATTGAGATGTATCGATGTATCATAACGAACGGCTCTAATCTGAGGTGTTATTTGTTAGTTGTTGATTTCTGAGGATGGTAACTCTAAATTAACTATCACTTAACAGAGGTAAGTTTTGGTCTTGCTTTCCTGGGAAGGAAAAGTCTTCATGAGAGCCAGTTTCATCATGGAGCTTGATGGGTTTTGCAGATGCACAATACTGTTCTTGCAAGAACTGTTCCAGAATAGCTAACCTCTGTGTCTTAAAATAACAAATGACAGTTGTTATTGATGATAATTAATCACCTAATTATGTGTTTGTTATTCAATAGTTCTGAAAAATCCATTATTGGGCTATAATTTTTAAAATAAATCTTGTGTCCAAACTTTTGACTGGTACTGTATACTTTATAATTCAGTATATACAAATCACAATAAATTGATGTAATTCATTTTTTGTTTATAATTTCTTGGAAAATAGTGGGAAAAAATCTTAAGAACTCATCCTGCACTTTTCCAGTTTAGCTACAAATCCTATATCTATAAAACTCTTGTCCTGCCCCTGTAAACAAGCTGGCACACAGTCAGCAGCAAACATACTGTAAGAATTTGTGTAGTTTCAATTAGTTCTTTCCAAACCAGCACTTGTGAATTAAAAGGATTGTTCACGGTTGAGTGTGTTCCTGTGAGTGTGTGAGTGTCTGGGAAGGTTGCCAAGATGGCTGTGGAGAATCTACTAGCCACAGCAGGCTGAAAGCACTGGAGAAGGGAAAATGTTTTGCCACAGCCTAGGACCAATCCAATGTACAGTAGTTAGAACCTTGTAAAACACAAAAAATGAGAAACTCGCAATGAACAGACTGGCAATAGGTAATGGTATAGAGGAGTACATCCTTTTGAGCTGCTTCTCGTATTGAGCCAGAGTGTGGAGACACACTAAGAGGAACTCTATTTGCCCTCTTCTGCACACACAAGCTCGCTCACACACACACACGCACACACACACGCACACACACACGCACACACACACGCACACACACACGCACACACGCACGCACACACACACACACACACACACACACACACACACACACACACACACACACACACACACACACACACACACACACGGCTAAGGTTGCTGTGGATGGCAGAGGAATTAAAATCCGCCCTTCCACTAAGAAAGCACAGCCAGTTTTGCTCTCCTGTTCTCCTGGCCACAGATGATTGTGGCATTTCTGGGATTTGAACTAGAAGTCTCACGACAATATGGTGTTTTTCTGCCATGCGAATCAGAGAGCCAAAACAAGTGCTCTTTAAACTCTTGGCTGCTGCTGCTCCTTCCCTAATGTACTGTTTTAAATAAATAATGTAGAAATCATAGATTGCAAGATATTTCAACAATTCAAATAAACAAGTCCTGTGTGGTTCTCTAACTGAATGTATAATTTAGTTTTTGTTGTGTTACTAGTTACCTATTTATAAGAACCCAGATTAAACCCACACAAACTGACATAAAAACTTTACACTGATGTCCTTGGAACATTGACACCACACCACTATCAGCTCTGTTACCAAAATCTAATCAGACTTAAATGGTTTACAATATGCACCCAGTCCAATGACTTATTTGATATTAAAAAGAGACATTAATGCTTTCCTGTCTGTGCAACATATTTAAACATATTAAACATATCGATAACCTCTACATTTAAATCATTTAAAGTGTTGGGCTAGTCATTGAATTTTCCTTGATAGATTAGGAACAGTAGATTAAGCAGGAAGCAGGAACGAAATGTGGAGACACCAAAACAATATGAGCAAAACAAGCACATCCAGTCTAGTCAACATAATAAAACCGAGCTCTGAATGAAGATTAAGGGGTGTGGAAAAGAGAGAGCGAGAGAGAGAGAGGGAGGATTTCAGATGTAAGAATCTTGGCTTTACTCCTGACTCTTGAACTTTACCACCTGGACAGTGATGACTTGTCCATTTTCCCCTGTCCCTTTCTACTTTCAATTGCTACACAGTTGTTTGAAGTGTCATTGCTGTTCTTATTGATTCCTTTTCAGAACGCGATTGTACATACAGTATGCGTGAGGCGTAAGAGTGACAATGGTAGACGAATGCCTTTTAAAGGTATAACATTTGTATTACCTCAAATAAGTAGAAGATAAAAATATGGTTTAAGCCAGTGATTAGTGCTCCTGGGGAACCCCTGCCCTTTACAGATGTGGCCAAAAGGTTTGAGAAGTTTTTATTGACAATTACATTAAGTTTATGCAAAGAGTCAATATTTGCAGTGGTGACCCTTCTTTCTGAAGACCTCTGCAATTCACCCTGACATGCCGTCAATCAATTTCTGGGCCACATCCTGACTGATGGCAGCCCATTTTTCTCCAGATGCTCCAAAACAATTAGAAAGGAGTTTAATCAGAAAAAATGACTTTACCCCAGTCCTCAGCAGTCCCATCCCTGTACGTTTTGCAGAATATGTCCCTGATGGTTTTCCTGGATAGAAATGGCTTCTTTTCTGCCCTTCTTGAAATGTACTGAATGATGGTGAGACCATTCATGTGTTGGGTTGCTTCTCAGCCAATTTCGTCTAAGAACACAGTCATTTAAAAAAAGAATTGTACAAAAACATCCCCCAAGAGCAACTTTTCCCAACCATCCAAGAACAGTTTGGTGATGAACAACATTTTCAAGCATGATGCAGCACATCATCATAATGCAAAAGTGATAACTAATAAGTGGCTCGAGCAACACATCAAAATGTCGAGTCCATGGTCTGGAAACTCCCCAGACCATACCAGTGGTCAATCCTCGAGTTCTCGGGTGAACAAAGATAGCCTACAGATCTCAACATCTTTTACACATGCTTTGAGACCTCCAGCTACAGCACAGGCTCATACACACCCGGACCACTGAAGCCCTCTCCCCTCCCCCAACGGTCCCATCAGGCCAGGTATAAAGCACTGAGGGAGATTAAACCACATAAGGCAGCAGTACCATGTTAATTGTAGCATCCCTGGGCGGGCCCTAAGAGCTTGTGCCTGATGTCTGATGTTTTCACCTCCATCTTTAACCTTTCCCTGAGTCAGTGCAACTTTCCCACCTGCTTTAGGAACACAACCATCTTCCCCCTTCTTAAGAAGAACTTACGCACATGTCTGAATGACTATAGAACAGTATCAGTCACGCCAATCATCATAAAGTTTTAAAAGCAAGTGATGTTGGCCCACATTCAGAATAGTATACCAGACACTGTGGATCCCCGGCAATATCCCTAGCGGACCAACAGGTCGACCTCAAATGTGATTGCTGCTACCCTTCATCATTCCCTCTCTCACACGAAAATTAAGGGGTCTTTCATCAGAATGCTTTTTGTACTACAGTTCTGCTTTTAACACAGTCATCCCCAACAAACTCACTCATAAACTGTCCACACTTGGCCTGCACTCTATACTCTGCGACAGGCTTTTAAACTTTCTGACTGACAGGCCCCAGTCTGCCAGGATTGGAAATAGGACCTCAGCCAGCATTAGTACAAACACAGGGATGTGTCCTATTCTCTACACACTGTTCACCCAACATGGTGTGAGGATAAATTCTCCCTCAACACGGACAAGACTGATGATGATCTCAAGGAGATGATAGTGGACATGAGAAAGGAAAAAGGACCTCATCGACCAGAGAAGAACTGCCTCCACCCTAAAGGACCCCACCCATCCTGAGCACAGGCTGCTCTCACCTCTTCCCTCAGGACGGACATACAGAAGTGCGAGATGCAAGACTTCCAGGCTAAATAACTCTTTGCCACTGCCATCAGACTCCAAAATAGCTGACAGGAGTTTACAATCATAAACTATCAACTGGACTGAACTGTACCTGACTGTTGACACAGATCTTAGAACATTCATTATGGACTTTCCACAATAATCTGCACAATAACAATCATTTGCACAATTATTTGCACACCCACTGCAGCTTTGCACACACACTGTGGACTTTTTTCATCAAACATTTCCATATTCTGCTTTAAATTCTATGTTTAATATATGAGGGGAACATGTTTCTTTACTGTGCATATGACAGTAAAACTTGAAACTTGTAACATAGCAACATCTGACAAAAAGATCTTAAAACACTGAAGCAGGAGACTTCGTTCTCAAAACTTTTGGCCACTGCTGTACATTTTTGTGTTTTCCCTGCAATATTACACAGTTCAGTTCAGAAGAAGCAACTAATTGGCTGATTGATTACATCAGGTGTGCTGAGAGCTGACAAAACACTGAAATGAGCAGGCGCTTGTCGGGACCAGGGCTCAGAGCCACAGATTCAGGCCATTAAAGTGTATTTAGCGCCTAAAAATGGCTAATGTGCCTAAAAGTTCACTTGTGTATCTTTTTCTGGTACACCACAAAATTATCAGACATTGGGCCTCATATAAGAAGCTATATATATGATTTTTTTATAATCATATATATATACTTTGTTATTTTGTTCACACACATTTATCTGTGGAATTCACCACTGTAGTCTTACACATTACACTTATCTCTAAGGTAAGACAAAAACTTTACTACTAAAATATAAGAATAAGATTAATATTTGTCTGATGCAGGTCAAATTGTCTGATGCAGGTCAAATTGTCTGATGCAGGTCAAATTTAGAATAGTATATGTTTTTAGAGGAATTATAATGGTTGAATAATTTAATGATCACTTAAATATTGCTGTTAGATGCTTTGACATTTTTAGATATCGGACAGATTTAATGAGACAGATAAATCTCTTTAGTTATTTTGGATTGCCACGAGCGCTCTGAAACACATCCTTATACACACCACTATCCAGTTCCACTGCTATAAAAAAAAAGTCAACTTCATTAAACTCTAACACAGATCACAGAAGTTACGCCGTCTCTCCATGTGCATCCTAACAGATCTCTTGCCATTGCTGTTTCTGATCTACCTGTAATGCCAGGGCGTACACCCTGCAAGATCCCATGTTTACTTTGTTCATCTCAAAGTTACAGTCTCATGCAAACGTTTAGGCACCCCTTGATAAATTACAGAGTTTGGTGATTTTTTTTAATTGAAAAGATGTAAACACAGTCCCTCTTGGAAATGAAAAAAATGCACAATATTTTCAAGTGACAATAAGACTAAATAAATTTTACTACCACTGTACTACTTCTTCCTATTCTTCTTACTACCTGTATTGTTGGCGTTATCCTTCCTGTATTCCTGCCACCGATTTGCCCACCAATGCTAATTAGATGCTAATCCTACACTAATCCTATGCGCCTCCCATGGAAGATCAAATGGGATACATTATTCAGCTCACCTAAGAGCTGGAAAGGTTATGAAAAAACATTTACTGCAATAAATTAGAGAAAGTTGCTGCACCAGGCATGAATGTTTCTATTATTCATTCTTTGAGCCACAAAAGAGTATTAAATAGGTGTGGACAAACTCAAGAGAGGACAAAATTCATAAACCTTAAAAAAGAACAACAGATTAGAAAATTTTTTTTTAATTGTATCGCCTTAAAAATGCATACAGTAATAAACTAAAAGTAATGTTTGGTGTACTAGTACTCTCGTGTAGACTATGGTTTGTGTGTTTTTTAAAGGAAAGGAGATGGTAAGTTTAATTGAGCACATTGGAGAATCTGACAGCGAGATTTTGACTGGTGCACTTGGTTCTTTTTTTGTACCAAAACACAGCAGCTACTTTCATGCCACATTATTATATTATATTATATTATATTATATTATATTATATTATATTATATTATATTTAATATAATGTTTGGGAAATGTAAAATTTTTTGTTTTTGTTTGTAAAATTTTTTGTTTTGTGTCTATGAGAAAATAAAACTGTCTATAATGAAACAGGGGGCTTTGGGGTGATTGTTACTCCGTACTTTAGTGTAGTGTTCGATGCAGTGAACCATCACATTCTCTTGGCCACCCTCTCACACTTCACTCACTCCCTTTGACAAAGATCATACAGAGTATGAATAAAGACGTATGGAGTGAGGTAACAAGTGACGGCCCTCCAACCGCTGTCTCTGGTCCTCTCTCTCCCTCTCTATACCCCAGTTTTTGGAAGCATTTATCCAGTTTTATGTACAGATTGAAGTTTAGCAATAGATTATGTTGCTAAGCCTCTGTATTTAATTTGGTGATAACCTTTCTTTACACTTCCATTAATAAACTGCATAATATTGCTGCCTGTGTTACATTTAATGTCTTGGACATATTTAAATTGTAACTGAGGTTGGTGTGTGTGTCCAGTGATTGGAAATCCAGGGCACTGGCGACAGACTTCTGTATCCCAGTAAGGATTTCCAGTTTAGCTATATTAAGGAATACTTAGGAAAACAATAACTGCTGTTTAAAGTGTACATTGGAAATCATACAGGGTTGACAAAGATCATACATATTGTAGGTTAAGTATGCAACATATGTAGTTGCTTCATATCTTTAAATGTTAAATAAGTTGCTATCATGTCTGACATCTACAGTAATCAGTAGCTCTGTCATACAGTATACAATGAGACAATGAGACAATGAGACACTGACCCTGGTGCTCGGACATCTGAACCAGTAATGTACAGGTCATCATATCCTGAATGAATGGGCTTCAGGTTACTGATGCACTTTACTGGGATGAAATACTTCAGTAATCACCAAAGTCCTGAGATATGTCTCTGAAGACAATGACGACATTCTGATGTCTTTTCTTGTAGTTGTGAAGACCACATGCACAGTGCCTCCATCTTTACTAAACCCACACTGGGATTCTGCTAGCAGGTCACAAGCCGACAAACAGGTGGCTGAAATGCAGGTGTAGGTTTGTAGAAATAACTAGCCAATGATCAATCCTATATTGTGCCCCTTTCATGACCAGAGTATGTCAGTGTTTGGATTGTAGATGCTTCCATGTTTCTCATAGCAATTGGCCCCCACACAGTCTTGACTTTAACCCAGTGAAAGTTTTTTCAAAAAAATAATTTGTGGACTGGTTCGAGTCATCCACCATCAATACAAGATCTGGGCCAAAAATAACCAGAAGAATTTTTGCAGTCTGGCAGGGTACATTATCCTGCTGAAAGACACCACTGCCTTTACATGACACTGCTGTCAAAAAGGGGTGTACTTCGCCTGCAAAAATCTTTGGGTAGGTGGTACAAATGAGCATGTCAGAGTAACATCCACATGACTGCCAGGACCCAAGGTTTCCCAGCAGAAAGTTGCTGAAAGCATGACACTGCATCCGCCAGCTCACCTTCTTCCCATAGTGCATTCTGCACACACACATGCACATCCACACCTGCCTGGCCAGACCATGTAAAATGGGGATTCAACAGGCCTTTTCTTGCATTGCTCACACTCCCCATGGACTACTAATGTCCCATACACAGCAAGCTGCAATTCACTGTGTCCTTGCACTTGTCTTTCATAGCCAGCATTAACTTTTCAGTAGTTTGTTTTACAATAGTTCTTCTGTGGAATCGGACCAGACGGCTCCTTATGCTGTCTGACTGTCCACTTGATCTCTAATATATCCCACACCTTCGCAGTTGCCGCTGTATTGATCCATCATTATTATTCACATCATCTGGTAATGATTTTAATTGTAAGGTATGTGCAGTATTGGTGTAATTGGGGGACAGTAATACAGAATTTGCAGTACTCTCAAGTTGAGATGAATGAGACTATCGATCAGACGTACAGATTTAGAAAATATACATGATTTTCACATTTATTGGTGGGCAGAAACACTGGATCTGACAGTCTTAAAGGAAATTTGTTTAATCTTAAATTAATACACACTACTGGTTGAATTCTACATTTTACAGTCCGTCAACCAGTGATGTTTTGATTTCTGCACATCTAAATAAAAACCAGCTAATTATGTTTCACCTGAATGTGCTCAGTGTGATCAACCCTATGTTGACAACATTTATAGAACATAACTCTCCCCCTCTCTCTCTACCCCTCTCTCTCTTTCCCTCCCTCTCTCTGTCGAGCTACACATGTCGTTCCTGAGCTGCCATTGATCCAGACTCCCTCTGCCCTCTGGACCTGCCTGACTCATCCTGGTGCCCCACTTCTGGTTGGAGATCTCGTCACATGAATGTCCCATGTGTCTCTTTGGGAAGCGTCCGATGTCTGGGGACGGTTTCACTCTACTAGGAAGACGGTTCTGGCCTGGACTGATGTTGACAGCTGTTTCTCTGCGGACTTGGCTACAGTCACTCGATAGTTCAGGACTGGAATTTCCTACAAGTCTACCTGATCCTCCAATAACTACCTGGACTCCATATTAACATCTATTAACATCTGTTACCAACTGTTATATTGAACTGCCTGCCACCCAACACACAGTATGACTGCAGATCAGTTCCTGCTTTCTGTTTCACCCAGATGAGGACGGGTTCCCTGTTGAGTCCGGTTCCTCTCAAGGTTTCTTCCTACTGCCATCTCAGGGAGTTTTTCCTTGCCACTGTCGCCCTTGGCTTGCTCATCAGGGACTATCTTACCATTTCTGATTCATACACATTCACATTTCTTAAATGTGACACATTTCTTGAACTTAAATAATTCTTTTGATTTTGTAAATCTGCTGTGCAACAATGACAATTGTTAAAAGCACTATACAAATAAAATTGAATTGAATAATCATGATGTCATTTCCTGTTTGCATTTTTACAAGACGACTGCATGTTTTAAAAGAGCTCAGTGTGTGTGTGTGTGTGTGTGGTGTGTGTGTGTGTGTGTGTGTGTGAGTGTGTTTGTCTGAGACTGTTCACTATATAAGAACACACACAAACTCAGACACTACCGCTGTTAAAGGTTACACACGGGGCTTTTTGAATGGATCCACATCTATCCAGCCACTTAACAAAGTGGATATTGTGTGTGATGCTGGAAAAGGCATCATTTGTAAGTGCAGCTGTGTGTCTGAACTCTCAGATGTAGTGAAAACCATATGCTCAGCACCTTCAAAACATTCTTCACATAGGAGGAACAAGGCTAAAAAAATAATGTGCTGCTTTGAAGAGGTTCAAAGCATCTGGTTTTAACAGTGCACCCGTGTGTGTGTGTGTGTGTGTGTGTGTGTGTGTGTGTGTGTGTGTGTGTGTGTGTGTGGGTACAGGGGAATGTGAGGACTGCCTTTGACCATGAGAACAGCAAGGAGAAAGGAGCGAGACATAAAAAAAAAAAGACATACAGCAGTTTTCCCCTCTGGAAACAAGTAGACTTTTGTTTCACACAAACCTATTGCCCTGGTGCTGTTGGGGGGGAGGAGAATTGGTGAGGTTGGCAGGAGTGTATAAAAAGACAGTGTGGGAAGTCATTTTCATTTGCAAACAGCAGCTTTTGAGGGTTTTACAGTACATGGCAACATCAGATTATAAATAGTTTAAAATATATTAATAACATTCATTATTCCATTCCAGTAAGCTCTTAAGTCTGACTAAGATCAAACCAGTAACATTGAAGCTGTGAGGTGGGAACGCTAACTTTCAAATCACCCCAATACTAAAATTCTGAGCCATATAGAGTTATTAGATTATATTAACTGGGAGACTGTTGAATGTTCCTCTCCCCGTCCCTTTTGGTGGATTTCAGTCAGTGTGACAAAGAATCCTTTCTTGTTCTATAATAACTGCAACATGTGTGCACACAGCTCCATTCCAGACAATGCTCTTACTCTAGCATAAGTTTATTGAGACAAAAGAACACTTGTGGTCTCTCTCTCCCCTTCTCTCTCTCTCACACACACACACACACACACACACACACACACACACACACACACACACACACACACACACACACACACACACACATATTTTTCTCCCCTACCTACTCATGTCTTTCCACTAGAACCATATTTACATATTTGACATTGCTCCTGACCAACGGGTGGCAGCATCACACAACAGTCTAAACACCGAAGTGCTCAATCATCTGGGGAATTTTTGAATTAAGCTACATTATTTCTACTCACATCTTGTATAAAATGTCCTGTGTTACCGTCCTGTGTCAGCTTTGGTAAATATTAAATGTCATCCTTCAAGTTCAGTTAAAAAAAAAAAAAAGTTAACTGTCTTATAGAAGCTGCTACCTGGACTGAAATTTAGTACGCTGCAGATTTCGGCTCATCCCGAAGTAGTTTACTATGATTTAATTAATAAAAATGTCAAATCAACCAATCAGATTCCAGCTGGCACGCAACAGGGTGAACATTAAGCTGGTCTCTATGTGCTTCTGAACAATCTATTCCAACCTGAAATTAATGAGCCACTGGGGGGCACTACTCCCTCACTCACCACCAGTAACCAGTCTCTCCTGGTCATGGGCATGGTGGCTTTGGAGACTATACAAAGGACACATGTCCATCACTGGGAACTATGTACACACACACACACATTTACACACATTCATGCTTAAGGCATGAGATTCTGGAGAAAACCAGAAAACCCAGATATGCTGACGACATGACATGTGAAACACCCATGGAGGTCTAACAGCAGGACCCGACATCCGGTCATTTCTGTCTCTATGCAGCTAAAGCCGGGGGCGGAGCCTGGAGCCATACTGATGTACTCAATAAAAGTCATAACTATCATCTGTTCGTAAAGCTACTGTACAGTACAGTGTACACATAGCAAAATAATTAAGCTTTTAATCCATGTGTAATGTTGTACAGTAAGTCTCATATAAAATCTGATGATTAGTTTCTTTACTATTATTACTTTTTCCTAATGAACTGAATAAATAAATATTTATTGCATTACATTATATTATACTAAGCCTAAGTACCCGTCATTGATGGGAAAAGAGTTTGTAGAAATAGTTAGAAGGTTAAATCTAAAAATAATCTGATCAGCTTTAATGTAATCAGTGATGATTATTATTATTTCAGGTTGAAGTGCACACACATGTCTGTCTGCAACAAAGATGAACCTCTTAATTTTTTTAAAACTGTAATTTCACAAAATTTTGTTTGGTGTGACAGTATATGGTATTAATTTCACCTGGATTGGTGGCTAAATATTAGGAAATTGTACAAAATGTTCCTAGTTCACAGCAAGATTTTGAATCTACTGCCATTTAATCTTATTGCAAATTGTACTTCTTTCGCCATCAGCAAAATACACTCCCTGTTTGGTATCCAGAGAGTGAATCACAGATGATAAATCAAAAAAGGTCGGATAAAAATTAAGTTTTGTGTTAAATTCGACTCCAGAGCGTTAAAATTCACTTCTACCACTTCAGCTGTGTTTTTTTCAGCGGTAAAAATATGAACTAATATTCAGTAAAATATTCGGTTTAGCTTTTCTCATTAATATCTATTGCTGCAGGTGTTTGTATACATTGAGCAAGTAGCTTAAGTAAAGTTTTTATTAAATCCGGCACATAACTCTTCATAACATCACTTTTACTCAACGTTTCACTTACTGTATGGTGCAGGTTAAACTTCAGGCAGACATCTAAGTACTGCAAAAGTTTCATTAAATTCTGTCCAGACAGTTTTGTGTGATGCTGTGACAAAATCTGGCTGGACAGAAACACAGGTTGAAATACAGACTGACGGTCCTGGCCACGGATGATGCAGACAGCTGTTCTCTGAGGGTGTGTGACTGCAGTCACTCGATAATTCAGGACTGAAGGTTCCTAGTCTACCTGAGCCTCCAATAGCAAACTGGACTCCATATTAACTTAAAGACATCAACTGTTATATTGGACTTCCAGCCTTCTAACACACAGTATGACTGCAGATCAAACCCTGCTATCGTTACTATCCGTGCTGAGGGACAAACTAAAGTTTAGTCTGGTTCCTCTCAAGGTCTCTTCCTATTGCCATCTCAGGGGTTTTTCCTCTCAGCACTGTCACCCTCTACTCGCTCGTCAAGGACAATCTGATCATTTTGATTCATACATATTTTTCACATTTCATACACATGTCCATGAATTTATTTTTGTTTAAAGGTGCTTTGCAACAATGACGCTATACAAATAAAATTTAATTGAAATAAATTGGTCCTCCAATGTATGAAGCATAAACATATCACTGAAAGAGTGAGTTCTGACCAAGGTACAAAACCGTTCTTTTATTGATACAGATTACACATTATCTATATTGCTTATCCTGTGTAGAGTCCCAGGGAGCCCAGAGCCAATCTCAGGGGGCTTAGAGCACAAAGGCGGTTGCACGACATACTCTGGTACACTGGAGTACCTGAAGAAAACTCATGCATGAGGAGAACATGCGAACTTCACATACACAGACCTGAGGCCAGACTCGGACCCGCAACCCTGAAGGTGAGAGATGACGGTGCTAACCACTAAGACACAGAGCCGCCTTTATATATTATATTGTATTGTATTGTATTGTATTATATTATAGTCATTAGTCTGGAAATAATTTCATCACTGGAAGCAGCACTATATACGTGTGCGTGCAGACACACACAGTCTGACACACATAAGATGGAGTCATTAAATTTGACTATTTCGATGAGCAACGCAACGTCCTAATGAAATTGCCTCTATTAAGCAGAATGAGAGTGTTATTGCCACTGTATGGCACCAATTTTGCCTGCACAGACATTACCGGCATGTTGCAATGTTTTGAGTAAGCCAATATGGCCGCCTTTAAACAAAATGGCTTCAGTGAGAGATGTCATGTCAGCTCCTGCTATTACAGCTTATTAGGGTTTTTGGACATTTCCCCTGGTTGATGTTTAATTTCCCAGGCTTCTGTTTCCATGGTTTCCCTCTTCCTCATCATTCCTTATATGGTAATACCTCCTATGGCTCACCAGAATCCTTTTGTTTCCCTGGATTTCTACAGCACATGTGAATGGCTTTGACATGTAGTGGACTCAGGAAATGGATTAGTAAAGCTTACATACCTGTTTTTCTGTGAATAAATTAGAGAGAACATTTAGACAATGCTATATTTTGAGCTGTATGTGTGGGTGTATGTGTGTGTGTATGTGTGTGTGTGTGTCCACCCCGGATCTGCTGCAAGCAAGCCAAAGCTGGCCGCCAAGCGTATCGAGGGGAGGCAGATACTTCGAGCAGTTCATCCATCATTT
This sequence comes from Clarias macrocephalus, assembly GCA_011419295.1. Taxonomy (NCBI): domain Eukaryota; kingdom Metazoa; phylum Chordata; class Actinopteri; order Siluriformes; family Clariidae; genus Clarias; species Clarias macrocephalus. The sequence continues at coordinate 14,834 of JAAGKR010012035.1, forward strand.
TTAAACACCTTTATGAAAACGCACACAGTCAGTCAGTCAGCCTCGGGATTAAACCCAGGACCCTGAAACAGTGTCGCTGTAAAACGTTGATTTCATTGCCTTAAATATTTGCCCTTTGGACCATTTGTAATAGTTTTCCGGCGTATTCTTTTATAGCAGCGTCGTGAAAACACTCAATAGAATCGAAACCTCAAACATTATTAACATTTATTTTATAGTGACTTTTGTGCCACAGATTTCCCAGTTTAACTGACTCACTGCGTGTTAGTGTAAAGTAGTCTCTGTACTAAAAAAGGAAAGATGTGCTTTATTTATTGTATTTTGTTTAACTACATAGCAAACACTGAGGTGACCTGTGCTGAAGTGTGTATCGCACTGACAAGCAATGCAGATGATCTTTTTTAGACACACATAAGGTGCTTCGCTGATATCTTTTAAACACTGTTGTACTCCAACACAGTTACTCCACCTCACTGCAACAACATATGTGGGTCTAAATCTAACTTTTATATTGCTGACACACTGGAAGTCGATACTGTTAGTCCAATAATTTATAAGAGTGATAGACATCACCTAACAGTGTAGAAGCACCTTAATTAATAAAAAAGTTTCCTCCAAGCTCTCAAAAACATGTGAACAGGTGAAGGTGTAAATAAGTGTTTGAATGTGTGTGTGTGTGTGTGTGTGTGTGTGTGTGTGTGTGTGTGTGTGTGTGTGTGTGTGTGTGTGTGTGTGTGTGTGTATTGTGCTGAGCTGAATTCTCTCTGTGCATGTCTCAGTGTTTCTCTGAGAGGCGCCTGAGCCACAACAAACCTGAACAGCATAAAGAGCTTACAGGAATGAATGACTCTTGAATGACAGAAATGATTGCTGGAATGATTGGCATTCCCAAATTGCCCATACAGTAGAGTGTGAATGAGCGCGTGAGTGTGTGCCCTGCTATGAATTGCTATGGATGTTTTTTGCAAACTTAATTTAAAATGGATCAAATACACTATAATGGTATCAATCTACACTTAATCATTCAATAATGACAAAGCAACATGTCCAGGGTGTAACACACCTCGTGCCCTAAGCCTCCTGGGACAGGCTCCAGTCCCCCTGCAACCCTGTATACAGGATAAAGTGGTGTAGACGATGAGTGAATGAGTGAGTGTGTGTGTGGAACACTTACAGTATATAGTGTGTGTTAAATCACTTATATAGAGATAACACAAACAGGTGCTTTTTCACTAATGTCTCTCTTTTAATACAATAAGGAAAGTGATATTAAGGCACTAGTGGATTTTCGGACTATTCGATTTTAGAATTCAGCCACATTGATTGGGAATAATTAAAGGATGTTTGATTGAATTAAAAACAATGTAAGATAAGATGTATGAGGAAAACACAGGGGACTTGCCTGGCGCTCTCAAATGTAGCAGAGGACGTTTTTCCAGCAGCTCCAAAACCCACTCCAACAGCCAAGCCCTCTGAACAGGGGGGAAACACACACACACACACACACACACACACACACACACACACACACACACACACACACAAAGGTATCTTAGAGTTATACTTATGCTCTGGGATAAAGTGGAGTGAGGTGAGAGTCAGAAATCAGAAGTTGTGTTCTCAATGCCAGACCTGGAAGAATCCAGAATCTTTTCTTATATTTACAGCACAAACACACCCACATATCCTCACAATTGTAAATTGTCACCTTCACTTGATTTTTTTTTTTTTGCAAACTTTATTTAAAATAGATCAGATACACTATTAGGACATTAATCTACACTTAATCATTTAATAATGACAAAACAAAAAATGTTTTGAGAAAAGTTAGCTAAGGATTCAGACTTTTAACTCAGTGTTTTGCAGAAGCATCTTCAGCAGTGATCAGTATCCTCGGGTTAATGAATGTGGACAGTTTCTCCATCCATGACCTCTCAATTTCCATCAAACTGCATGGGTAACATCTATAGACTCCCATCTTTTGGTTTCTTTAGAGATTGGAGTCTGGGCCACTCAGGAACATGCAGAGATTTCACCTGAATCTAATTCTGCCATGGCTTCAGGCTTCTGGTTATTTCCAGTCAACTGTAACTTCATGAGCACTCTTGAGCCACTGAAGGACCTCTGAATTTGACTGGCTTTATCCCTCTTTCAGTCCTGACCTGTCTGTGTCCCTGCTGCAGAGAGCCACAGCCACGCTTCACTCTACAGTACATCTAGTATTAATAGACTTTTAGGTATTACTGTTAATATCATATACAGTACAGACCAAAAGTTTGGACACACCTTCTCATTCAAAGAGTTTTCTTTATTGTGTTCTTTATTGTGTTCTTTAGCCCAAACGCGTCTCTTCTGCTTGTTGCCTGTCCTTAGCAGTGGTTTCCTAGCAGATCTTCTACCATGAAGGCCTGATTCACACAGTCTCCTCTTAACAGTTGTTCTAGAGACGTGTCTGCTGCTAGAACTCTGTGTGCCATTGACCTGCTCTCTGATCTGAGCTGCTGTTAACCTGCGATTTCTGAGGCTGGTGACTCGGATGAACTTATCCTCCGCAGCAGAGGCGACTCTTGGTCTTCCTTTCCTGGGCCGGTCCGCATGTGAGCCAGTTTCTTTGTAGCGCTTGATGGTTTTTGTGACTGCACTTGGGGACACTTTCAAAGTTTTCCCAATTTTTCGGACTGACTGACCTTCATTTCTTAAAGTAATGATGCCACTTGTTTT